>JAOBRD020528230.1:2437-13931 GCA_027575215.2 Hydrozoanthus sils | reverse complement strand
GCTCACCATTACTCCTAACCTTAACAGTGATTTTAAGAATTTTTGGTTGCTCATAAAGTGAGATTTACCTCCGATGTTTCGGTCTGAAGATCAGTAGCATTTAGCCCAAAGTAATTTTAGTAGCCATATATACATGTATGTCTTCAACTTGTAATCTGTGCTATGTGTGCAAAAATAATTGCATTTATTTCCAGATTTGTTTGTCCAAGGAAGCAGATGAGCTTCATTCATTCATCACATTGTTTAGCTTTTTATTAGAAACATTTAATTTTGGTTAATTATTACTCACAATGGTTCCCAGCTGGAAACAAGTTATATAAAAATCTAGTTGCCAGCGTTCATTTTCAGTTGCATTTTTCACCTATAAGGGGAATGTTCAAGCCTTGCTTTATCAACTGTATATAAATGCAATATCACACTTGAGTAGAAAGCAACTTTTAACCACAATATTATTACCAATGCTGCAATCTGATTGGCTAACTTAGCAACTCGCTGTCTGTTGAGTGACAGATGGCAGCTAGTGAAATGGTTAGTGTTTAAAGTAAACAAAAATTGAGGAAATTTGTTTTTTCAAGTTGTACAGAGGAAGATTTTATCTAATACATTACTACAGATATTTAGTTTCATTTAAGAAAATTATATACTATTTAATTTATTTTTATGGAACTATAGTAGTCAAATCGTCACTTCACACCTTGTTGAGTATTGATTCAGTATCAACCAGGAAAAAGAAAGAGAAAGAAAAAATTAGTTGCTTTAAAACTTGAAATAGGTTGGGGGAGAGGTCTGTGTCAATTTATCATTTCAGTGATTATTCTTGACTTTAATTTTTTTTTTAAAATGATTTAGTGCATATTTATTTTTTGAATGCCCTTACTATTCTGCTATTCAGCCAACTCTTTCCTTGCTACCACTTCTCTGCTAGTTGACTCTGAACTTCTAGCAAATGGTAAAATTTGTTGAGGGAATAGATTAAGGAATGCTGTATAGTGTTTTTACCCTAAGGCTTTTAATCAGGTTAAAAAACCCTTTCTCTCTAACAATTCCCTTTCAACAAAACTAGTTTTAGCATTTTATTTCAATCTGCTGAGGTTATGCCATTTTGTGTTGACCTGCTGTATATATTACTGTATAACTTTCAGTTTAATGGAATCTGCAATTGGTTTACAACTGTTGAATTGCATGCCTCTTGAAAGGGATGCATGTGTACCATTTTATAAGCTTAGTCATTAGGCTACATGTTCAAGAATGCACAACTGTCAAGTGACATTCCCTTCAATGAAAGGTCTAATAGCTGCACAAACTTTTTTGTATTGTCAGTGTTAAACCAGATGTTACTGTAGAGGGACAGTACAGTGTAACACCCTATTTCACCACTTTAGAAATATCTGTAAGCTCTCAAATAATGAAGCAAGGCATACTTCTTAATAATTATTGTTGAAATGTTATGTCAGCTGCTTTAGAAATGAGTTTTTTGGAGGAACATTGCAATTACACAAGTTTGATGTTTGTTGTTTTAATCTTAATTGTACTCCGAAGTCCTTAATAATAGTATTTGTATTAGCTATTACTTTTTTTTTACTAAATTTCCACTCTATATGGGCCTTATTTGGGATTGTACTATTATTAATACCTGGGTTTTGGAAGCCAAGCATCTCCATTGCAGGTTTTCAGACTATCAATATTCTTCTTCAGGGACAAAATGCTCAGTGTTTACATTCATCAATCCTCATTATTTTTTGACAAGAAGCAGCACCCATCTCCAAGAAAAAAAGACCCATTATTTAATATGTATACATTTAATCTTTGGTTTGTTAATTACAGATCTCGGATGCCACCACATTAAGCTGGTCTACAAGGATAAAAGGTTTTATTGCCTGCTTTTGTATTGGGTGTTTTCTTTCAGTTTTGGTAAGTTGTTTTACCCATTGTAAACATCTCATATTTATTGCAAAGGGGGGGGGGGGGGCTGGGGGGCCAGTGTTCCCCCTTCTTAGGGATGTTTTTCTTAAAAGCTATTTCTTTTTCTTTTTTAAGGCTTTTTACCATTTCATATAATTTATACATCTGTGCCCCCCTTCCCCCCTTTTGGAAGACGTGAATCTGCCACTGTTATTGTTCTTTACTTACATTTTAGTATGAATTACTTGTTTGACTGTCATCCCATAGATGAAAACCAGCTTAATCCTTTTTTAAGGACGAAGTAGCAAAACCCCTCAGTTTTCATTTTTTTAGAGTTAATAATTGAAACCATTACTTGACTATTTTAGCTCTGCAGGGTTGTTCACCTTGTCAAATTTTTTAATTAAAAGATAATTGTTGTAGTTCATGCCAAGTTATGTACTTTAAGCAACAACAAGGTCTATCCATAGAGGTAACAAAATATTTCCTTTTTAATGGAAATGCTTTCTCTTAAACTTGAACAAACTCAAACTAAGCTACAAAACAGCCAAAGATTCCAGTTTTCTCTGAAAAAAATTTTAATTTTCTTTTTAGGATTTGGTGAGTAATTTGGTGTAAAAGACAAGTAACTGAAATCATCGCTGGCTCTTTTAAGCACTGTGGTCATTTATTCAATTTCTTGTTAAAGTTTGACAGTATACAAATATTTAATCATTTATAAAATGCATGATTATTCTTTTTGCAGGGTTGTATTTTATTGTGGAAGAACCTGAAGTTATTTGCTGTTATGTATTCCCTGGGAAATATCTGTGCATTGTTAAGGTAAGGTCCCATAATTATAAATTTCCTAGAAAACTGACAAAATAATGAATACAGTTAATTTTTGTTTATGAATAAATTATAAACTAGTTTGAAGATTTTGCTTCAGTAGCCCTTCAAAGTAGCTGCGTGACAGAAATTATTCCTTGTTCACACAGCTTTGACTAGAAACTACCCATGTAAACACAAAGTCAGAGTACTTACTACATATAACTCTCCCACTCTGAACACCATTTTATCTAAACAGATGAGTTTAAATTCTTTTAGTTGGTTGAAGAGGTTTGAAATAATTATTGTTTTAGTACTCACTCTTTCCCAAGTTTGGTTGAAATTCTTGGTGAAAAGTTCAAGCGTCCATCTTTCAAACAAAATGGATACACTACATGCATGTTTGACTTCGTCAAACTCTTTTGATACATGATGGATGTACAACACAAAATTTTTGGCCTTGGTTGATCAAAGCTTTTTCACCACTTTAGGCACCAGCTGTATTTGCTCTTTGTGTTTCATATTGACCAACAGCTACTGTTAGCTGCCTTGAAGATACAGTATTTAAAACTGTTGTCAAGTTGATCAAATCCTGAGCAAATGTGATCATTTTGTGAGCAGATTGTGAGTACACGAACATGCTTGTAATCACAATCCGCTCGCAAGCAAATGTACATGATATTTATAATTCTGGGCACCACTGTAGATGGGGGGCTGATTAGAGAGAGGAGCTCATTAGAGCATTTTTGGTAGTTAAACAATGTATACACAACATTTAATAGTTGTGTATTGAGCAGTAAAGTGGGAGGTAACATACAAATGTTTTGGGTTTACTCTTAATTGGGCAGTAAACAAGATTTCTGGATAGTTTGTGACACTACGTGTTGGTCCTTTTAGGTTATCTTAGGAAGTTTTTAATTACCTTTTTGAGGAAGACTGTCTTTCCTGCAAGTATAAAGCAGAGTGTTTAGCTCCTAGATTTCAGTAAAAATACCCAGACTCTTATTGGCGAATTTTGTTGTTACTTTAGTACATGCTTTCTAATGGGTCCTATGAAGCAGCTAAAAAATATGTTTAAGGAAAAAAGGCTTATTGCTACTATCATCATGTTGGTAAGTATGAATTTATGTTAACTTTGTTTTTTCTTAATGATCTGGTTATTAAACAAATGTGACCCTGCATACAATTTTGGTTTATTTCTATAACAGGGCTTCTGGAATTTTGCGATTACGCGATTTCGCGAAATTGACTCAAAATCGCGTAATCCGCGCAATTTCGTGAAATACATGTAAAATCAGTCGTTCGGAAAAAAGATAACTCCTTTTTTAAATTTATATAAAAACCTGATAAGTTGTAGCAGCTCTCTGACTTCTTAAAATCAATTTAAAACCCTTCAAAACATGACAGTTTCAACGTACGTGGTTCAGTTTTCATCAGTCGCCATTTTGGTTTAGTAACCAGGCCTTTTATAAGCGGGAGCCTGCTCCGGGGTTTTAAAAAACCAAAATTAAGCCAAATTCCGATCCAAAATAATTTTTATCCAATTGCTTCACATGCTTAAAAAAAACTCTATTTCTTGAGATTTGTGAAAAAAAGATAAATTCGATTTTAACAGCTGTTGAAAAGGTATTTTTTTTTAAAAATAAAAATAAAATAAATAGAAAATAAAATAAAAATAATAGAAATAATTAATTAAAATTATTTTTTTCTGTGTTTGTTTTGTGACATAAACTTTAAAGCCTCCATCTAAAAAACAGCTCCAGCTGCCAACTTCACTTTGAATTAATTCAGGCACTTGATAACTACTGTGATACAACCTCTTTAAAACAACGAGTCAAGAATTAATCAAAATCCACAAAATAATTAACCCAATACTTTGAGTTTGTACTGAAACCAATTTTCACCACATTCTTACCTAATTTTTTGCCAGTATTAATTTACACAATTTAGTACTAATTTTGGTGTTTGAACAATTTATTGCAAACTACTTAAAATCCTAAGAAATTGCAAATTCAAGTGGGCATAATAGTAAGATAAAGGTACTACATATACAACCAATTTAGGGATTCAAATGCAGCTGGACTCTTACTGCATAAAACTACCAAGATAATAATTAGTATTTTAAGATAAACAATGACTGAAGAAAAAGTTAATAATTTGCTGGCAATTGACATCTCCTGCCGCACAATGCCGCGCAATCGGCTACCAATGCCAGGCTGTTTTGCAAATTTTCATCATGAAATTCCAGGAGACCTGTAAAAAGAAGCTTTGCCATCTTTTTTGAAAAAGACAGCAATTACAGTCTTTTTACCATCTTTTTACCATCTTTTTGGACAATAACTGCCATCTTTTAGCGTCTTTTTCAAAATTGAAATACAGTGAAATCACATGCAGGGTCACAAATGCTATTGCGTATGCATACATTTCACCCACTTGTATATCAAAAAGACTGAATTGCAAATTAAGTAAATACATGTGTTTTTATTTTGTTATAAAATTATAGAAATTATGAAGTGTTTCATGCCATACAAGTATAAATACTTTCAAGAATGGCACAAAACACTTCATAAGTTCTATAATTTACAAGTATAGATACTTGTGCGGCATGAAACATTTCATAATTTCTTTAATTTTATATTATCTATTGTGATCTGCTCAATGTGTTGGATAAAAATTCGAATAATATACTGACTTGTAAAAAAGGGTTTAAAAGTTTTATGAATGTTAAAAATTTGGAAAAATAAATTAATGATTTGGTTATTTACTGTACTTGAGCCTTTGCTGAAAATGTTTAAAAGCCAAGTACTTATCACTTAATCCCTCAATTAAAATGAAGTTGAAACCAATTGAACCCAGCTGAAACCCCCTGTGAATTGTGGTTGCTAGTTTGTTCTTGTAACTTTGTTTTTAAGTAATCCAGACAGCTATGCTGTTTTTTTTTAATCCTATTGGGCCTTAATTTCTTTGTTGAAAAAATTAATATTTAAACATGTAGCATTTAACTATGAGCTTGGGCAACCCATGGTTTGGTTGAACTTTTAATAATAAATTTTTACGCTTTGAACCACAAATCAAATACATAGCAGCTGGCTTGTCGAAAACAATGACTGAATTCCTCTAGACCTAGAATTCAAGATTATAAACTTCTTTAATAAACACAACTGGCAACTTTAAACAATGTAAGAAAATTCTGTTAGTACATAGTTACAGTAATTAACAAAAAACTGTTATTTTTTTGTTTGGGGTGCTTACAATTTGATCTGAATGTAAGGTTTTGTGTTGCAGCTCTGCCTTATCCTCACATTGTGTGCAGCTCTGTGGGTAAGATTGTGTTTTGATATTATTTTGTTGTGTACGTGCTGTCATATTGATAGGTTACTGTTATAAGTTGTTATTACAACAGTTGAGAAAGCTTGGCTTGCAGCCTTGGTTGATCAAAGCTTTTTCACCACTTTAGGCACCAGCTGTTTGTATTTGCTTTTTGTGTTTCATATCAACAGCCACTGTTTGCTGCCTTGAAGATACATAATATGTTACTGGTCTGCCTAGCTAGCAAGTGGGGATGACTCTAAAACTTGAGAGATAGGCAGCTAGTACACTTGGGCTTCAAAATAGCTGCCAACAATAGCCAGCAAACACATAATTATGATCCTTCTGGCAAATTAATTTTTACGTTCAATTGGAACTTTTAAAGATGAAGTGAACAGGGGAAAAAAGTAAAGGGGTATCAGAGATAAACCTAATTTCATTGCCCCGAAATGATTGTTAATTTGAACCCATGGCATAGTGTACTAGTATAGTATGGTATGTGCAAGCATTTTCCCATTCAGTGAAATGACAGTTCTAGAAATTGGTGCAACAGCTGACAGATTTAAATAAATGATAGAGGCATTTGGTTTAGTTTTGATTTACTTTAAAACCACTTTTCAGGCAAAACAAAATTTTATGAAAGTTAATTCATTAACAGCAAAGTATGAAATATCCATCACAGAAAACATTACTGCACCAAACCCTTATCACTTGGAACTCTGGGTTTGAGGGTGCAGAATAAAGTAGACTACTGTATTTTCAAGTTTTGGAACAAAGTCTTGGCCTTCTTTTTATTCAATAACTTATCACTAAGTACTAGCTGTTTCTAATAGAAAGTGAAGCGCTGTGAGCTGGAAAAATTGTTGTTAGGATTTTAGGTATAAGTTGCAGCAAAACATGGCATGCATTTGTATACAACAGAGCTGATGAGCTGATACCTCAACTGGCAAATGGTGTGATTTGCTTCGATCAAAGCTTCCATCAAAGTTGATGAGCAGTCTTCTTAGGAAGGGAAAAATAAAAACAAATTTATGTTATCAGATTGACAAATACTTTTGATACTTTCAATAATCAAATAAATAAATAGCAGTTTAAACATACCTCACATATTCACAACTATGTCACAAAAATTCCCCAAGTTGCAATTAAAGGAATGGTCATTCGATATACCACATGTTTACAAAATCATCTATCGCCCACCGAACCAAAGAAATTACCCATCAAACCAAAGATCGAGAGTGGAACTGGCTACTATAAATTATATTCTCATGTCAAAACCTACTTGGCCAAGCTGTCAAGATTTAACTGTTACTACATTATTGCTGTTGTCAATATATATATTTAATTATATGGCTTAAAGTATTGTTCATTAACTTCTCCATGTAATATCTATTCATGGGACTTGCAATAACCTTTGCAAGGCTGTATGGTGACCATGTGAAAAACGTGTAATCTCAGTGATGGTTGTAAGGATGCCCTTGGATTGTATTACACTTGATGTTTGAGACTAATAGTTAATTGGTTTTAATTAATTTATGATTTGAAACTAAAGACCAAAGGCAATGTAAGAACAGGCTTCCTTTGCCTGTTAGATGGTGAAACAACTTATAAAAAGTGTTTACATGTAACTGTTTACAAAGTTGTACTAATGTTCGATTTCCTTTCATTTTTAGTGGAATAGCAAACCCCTTGCACTCATGTTTTGTATTCTGCAGTATCTTGCTATGACATGGTAAGCTGATGCTACAACTGCCATAAATGTTAAATTAATTAATGCTCAACAAACAGGGTGTTCATAATTAATGCTGTAGATCAAAATGATTGTTATTGAAATTATTTGAAGAAACAACAAGTGAACTTGAATTAGATCCTTGAAAATTGGTTGGGTTGCTTAAACCTCTACATTAATTAGTTAAAATGAATCACCCCAATTCATTTTTAGAAAATCCAAAACAGGCTGTTTAACCAATTTTTCTTATTTACATTGCTCTGTGATTAAAAGCCTGTTAGTAGACTTGATTCTTCACTAAACAAAGCAATTATTTATTAACAAGGTGGAGTTTTTCTAACAGAGTTCAAATGGGCACAGATAGTTTGGCAGACTACGTGTGGCAGAGGGTTCTTGAAGTGGGTCAGCTAGATTCTCAAAAGTCGTAACCGGCTGTTTCTTGAATTTCATAACCGTGCAGTGTAAGAATTAAAAATCTAAGTAAAAGTTTTAATTATCTTCTTAGAACTGGGTGTACAAAATACAAACAATGCCAAAATTTCCCAAAATTTGAGTAGAATAGCAGGCTTCTCAATATAATGCGTGTGATCGCATGCGCACGCATCCACACATGCACAGAACAACTAATGCGTCAATCAACTTATGCACAAACTTGTGTTACATACAAAAGTGCATGCAAATATGTAAGTATTTATTCAGGCTAGTTATGTAGACTACGGTCACAGATTTTGTCTTTTGTCATTCATCACCTTGTCAAGCACAGATGATCAGTGAAAATTGCAAAACACTATATATACTAAACAGTCCAAAAATACGATCAAACATGTATAGATAGGAGTATTGTATAAATAAACTGTAAATAGCCAGTATTGATGTTTAGAACATTAAAATTTATCAGCGAAAGTTTGTTAACTACAGTTAATGATTTTATGCATTAAACTAACAGAGTTGCAGTACAGATGTAGTTTTAGTGCAAGTTTGATTGTTTGTTATCATTGCATGCATCACACGCACAGTGCAATTTATGCATATGTTTGAGTGCACGTGTACAATTTTCGTATTGATAAGCCTGGAATAGCAACTTGCATCTTCCACAAGAATTGAAAACCTTAATTGATTTTTTTAAATTATCAAATTCAGTAAGAGGACTAATTTGTTGGTGCCTGGGAATCCATGTCAATCCAAATGAGTGGATGATCTCATTAAAGTCAGGCATCACAAGGTCACTTCTGACAATAGTATTGTACATTTTAAAGAATGAAAGATGTTTTATTTAAAAGTATTAGGTACTGATATTTTGACATTGTAGTGTGGTTTTAAAATATATTATTGTGTCTTCTGATTGCTTCATGTTACTACAGGTATTGCTTATCCTACATTCCCTTTGCCAGGTATGTGACACTATGTGTACCATTGAACCACACCAATTGTTAGCTAGAAATAATTATATAAAAAATAATATAGGAAGTGTGACAGGTACCTTGGCAAGATATCGGTGTTTGCATCAGTCTGTTGATAGAGTAGAGTCTGCTTATACATGATCAGTGTTTTAGTGTTTCATCCCCTGTAATGTTTATAATCCTCAAACTGGCTGATATCTGATCAGTGTACTAGTGTGTCATACCCTGAAATGTTTTTTCGTCCTCAAAGTGACAAACTGATACCTGGTAAGTTTATTTATTTAGTGTGTCATCCCCTGGAGTGTTTTATCATCGTCAAACTGGCTCATACATACCTGATCAGTGAATTAAAGTGTCATCCCTGGAATGCTATATCATCCTCAAATTTGTATCTGATCAGTGATTTAGTGTGTCATCCCTTGGAATGTTTTATCGTCCTCAAACTCATACCTGATCAGTTTATTAGTGTCTCATCCCCTTGATATTTTTTATCATCCTCAAACTGATACCTGATCAATGTATTAGTGTGTCATCCCCTGGAATGTTTTGCCATCCTCAAACTGGCTGATATCTGTTCAGCATGTTAGTGTGTCATCCCATGGAATGTTTTGTCATTCCCAAACTGATACCCAATCAGTGTAATAGTGTGTCATACCCTGGAATGTTTTGCCATCCCCAAATTGATACCTGAGCAGTGTATTAGTGTGTCATACCCCAAATTTGATGTACCTGATCAGTGTATTAATAAGTGTGTCATCCCCTGGAATGTTTTATCATCCTCAAACTGACACCTGATCAGTGAATTAGTGTGCCATACCCTGGAATGTTTATCATCCCCAAACTGACATACCTGATCAGTGTATTAATTAGTGTGTCATCCCCTGGAATGTTTAATCATCTTCATTCTGAACTTTGTACCTCCTACAGATAATCCACCTATGTTGGTCTTGGTCTTCTTAGACCAAATTTGTGGAAGCTTAGAACGTTTCATGTTATTACTGTACTGCTATACATGAATTATTCTATTTCTTTTCAGGGATGCAGTTAAAGCTTGCTGTAAAAACTGCCTTGGAGTGTAACAACTGTACTCCTCACGTACTTCAGATGATAAATTACTACGAGACTTCCGAGAGTTCATGAATTACATAAACGAATTTACAGAGCATGTATTTAATACAGGAAGAATTATTAGCTTCATTACAAGAACAGTACATATATTAGTGCATAATAGTTTTTTTTTTATGGAAGCGTAATGTTTTTTGAATGATATGTCAAGTTTTTATTTCATATATTGGAGGTAAGTTATTTACCTCAACAATATAAATTTCGTTAACCCTCCAAACTATTGTTTTCTACTTGTAAGTTTCTTATTGTTTGACTCCAAAACAAGTCAAACTTTACAATGGTTAACTTCTAGAACTAGTTTGTTTTTAATTTTCTAAAAGTACTTATACGTTTTTGAGTAATTTAAACGCTTTAGTTATTAATCCAATACTTTTTGATTGGCCTTGTATATAAGAGTAAATACCATTTTTCTTGCCACACTTTTGAAATGATTTTACTGACTGTTTAGAACTTCTCTGATAATCTTGCCCTTATGAAAATAACAATTATCGCTCAAAAGACTTACTATAGACCTGGGCCCAGTTGTTCAAATATGATTAGCCCTAATCCAGGATTAATAACCATGACAACCAATAGGTTTTGTTAAGAGTTAATCCTGGTTTAAAGTTAATCGGCTTACGAACAACCCGCCCCTTTTCTTTGCAAATTTAGATCAACAATATCAACCTAATGTCGTTAAATGGGTTTTCATTGACGCAAAAGAAGTATAACCCTTTCAGTCCCTGTCAGTTATCAACACCCTACTCCTCCTTACTTAAACACATAAAGAACCAGATTTCGTGAGATATAATTTTGGTACCAAGAAAGAACTTTGGAGTTGATTAGATCAAACAAATGACGTTAAACCGTAGGTCCCGGGTGGCAGACCCCGAAGGGGACCTCGACTCCTACTACCTGTTCTCCCGTGACTCCTCGTGTCAAAATGTTATAAAAAAAACCAAAAAGAAACACATGTTGAACTACTGAAGACCAAGGGGAAATCTCTCCCAAACGCGTTCATTGAAACCTTTCGGACTAGTGGGAAGGATTTACCAATACAACTGTAACTGAAAAGGTTAACCACTCTGCATGAGAGAATTACTAGTAACTGGGACTGAAAGGGTTAACCAGTCAAGATGGGAGAATTTACCAACACAACTGGGACTGAAAAGGTTAACCACTCTAAATGGAAGAACTTTCCAACACAACTGGGACTGAAAAGGTTAACCACTCTAAATGGAAG
>JAOBRD020528123.1:0-16873 GCA_027575215.2 Hydrozoanthus sils | reverse complement strand
TTGTAAGCCGACATTGCCAAACTATATACTACCTTATGCGCTATTCACTTAAACTCAATAAACAAACCAACTGTCTGAGAAACGAGAACTGAGGAGCAAAACAGTTACCAACTTGTTTCTATACATGAAAGAAATTCTTGCTATGAAATGAGATGGAAATTTCTTAAAAAATCATACAAGGGCAAGAAATCTGACTTTCTAGTCTAAGGTATCACAAGTGCGAAAGGAGTTAATTCAGTGCAAAAGAGTTAATTCCGTGCAATTTACTCTACGACTACGACTATAAGTACAACTTCGACTACAAGGCGACTACGACTTCGATTACGATTACGATTACGTCTTGGAGTACGACTACAACTACGGTTTATACTAAGACTACTACAACTACTACGACTACGCTTACGACTATGATTACAACTACCCTGAATACAACGACTACGACGAGTACGACCACTACGACTGCGACGACTACGACTACCATGAATACGATTACAAATACAAATACGATTACGACATCGACTACATTTGCGATGACGATTATGATTATGACTTCAACTTCGACTACAATTAGGGCCTCTTTACACAAAGCGAGTAGTCCCGGCAAGCCGATATATCGTTTGTCGTACATTTTATTAAAAATTAATCAAACGACATTTCCGTTCAATTTTGTCATAATTTGCACTCATGTGCTTTTTAATATGCTCAAGTTGCTTTTTTAAAAATCATCCATTGGTGCAAATTATTTCCAAATTTAACTCGAATTAAAGTCGTGTGATTACCTATACAGACATTACCAATACTTTAAAAAATACATAACACTTCAATACTTTACGACGAAATAATTAATTAATGTGGCAAGGAAGCCCAGCTTATATTGTTTGCGCTCCCCTGTGAAAATTTATTAGTCAACAAAATCTAACAAGTCCCCTGAAGACAGCAGAGGGGGAAGAGGTGTTTCTCAGAAACGGATTTTTTAATAGAACGGGAACTTTTCTTCTGTCGTCCATTGAACGTTAGGTTTATAGAGTGTTTGTTATGTTTCATTTGTTCGTTTAGTATATTTTAGTTAACTTAGTATTTGTTTGCTCGCAGTTTACGTCAACTTGTTTAACATTAAATCACAGTTCAAGTCTTCCAATCGTCTTTGTCGTCTAGTAAAAAATTCGCATACCGCTACAGAGCATCATCAGTGTAACAGTCAGAACCTTATTACTCCATACTAGAATACTGTATATCTTTTGTGTCCATCTGAAATTAAATAAACAGAATGTTTACGGCCTTTTTATTTTCCTCTGTGAGGCAGCTGCATGAGTGTATTGATATTGAGATTATCACCATTTGTATGGTTGTTACAAATATTTACGCTTTCAAATTAAGACCTAAGCTACTCAATGCGAAATTCCGAGGCGGCCCTTGCAAAGGGGAAATTTAAAACTGACATTTTTAAGTTTTCTTTTATTAATAGAATTGTAGGTTTATGAAATGATGTTCCTGTCAACATTAGAACTCTTGACAGTTTCTGCTCTTTTAAGAACAAAGTCAGCAACTTCTATTTTGACAAATTTAAGTTACTCAAAACTACCTTTTCATAAACCAGATAATTGTAAGGTATAGCCAGTCTATTGTTTATAACCTTGTAGTTTACTGGTTAGTTCATTAGTTTGTTAGCAGAGTGTTAGTTAATTAGTTACAGAGTGTTAGCTAATTATAGTACGCTAGTTTGTTAGTAGGTTAGAGAGCTAGTTGATAAGTCGGTCATTCGATAGGTAGTTAGTTGTTAGCTGTTTGTAGTAATAAGTAACTACTTAGATAATGTTTAACCCTCTTTGGTTCAAATTCAATGTAGAAGATTGCACAAGCCCTTGAAAAATAAAAAGACTTAATCGAAGTAACTCACGTCTGGTGAAAGTCCTCTTTCATGTATATACAACACATAAATGATGCATGGCGTCAGAACCTTAAGAACCAAACAAAGAAGTCGAGTAAAAATGGATTTATCCGGGGTCCCAACGCCAAAATTTGACTGGGAATCAACAAATCTGCCAGATCAATGTAGAAAATTTAAAAGCCATGTCGAGCTGATATTGAACGGACCGCTGAAAGAAAAAGATGAAGCAGTGAAAGTAAAATATCTTTGGCTCTGGATCGGAGACAAAGGGAAAGAATTAAAAGACACTTGGACTGATCTCCAAGAAAAAGAGCAAACGGAAGCGAGAAAAAACTACAAACATATTAAGAATGCTTCCAAGCGCACGTGCAACCAAAACTAAATCCGATATTCACGAGATACAAATTTAACAACGAGGCCCAAGGTGCTGCAACTATCGAGCAATTTGTTACCAAACTCAAAACACTGATTAGAGAATGCTCGTACACTAATCCTAAAGAGATGACTAGAGACAGAATCGTATTTGGAACATCGTCCGCCAGAGTGAGGGAGAAACTCGTCAACGAAGGCGAGAAATTGATGCTCGACCGAGCGATCACAATTGCACAATCATACCAGTATTCACAGCAGCAACAACAAGCACAGACAGTGAACGAGCTAAGTAAAAAAGAAGAAAGGAAAGACAAAGACCACAAAAACCAGCACAAAGATGCAGATTAAATGACCTTGGTGCACGTGGACATGAATGAAGAAATTTAACCATTTTGCTAAGAAGTGTATCACTAAGAAAGTCAACATCCATGAAATGAAAGTAGACAATAGTTTAAGCTATGAGAATGAATCAGAAGATGATTTTTACATAGATTCCATAGATAGCCCAGTAGAGGACGACCAAGCATTTTGTACACTACAAGTTGGGCCAGAGCGAACCCCAGTAAGATTTAAGTTAGACACCGGCTCTCAAGCCAACATTCTCCCCAAATCCATTTCTGAAACCCTTCCCACAAATACTAACAATCTTACACCGAGCAGAGATAAGCTATCTGCATACAACGGGAACGCCCTTAACACCATCGCATGTTCGAAACTTATCTGTCATCACAAAGATAAGTCAAACTCACTTATATTCCATGTGGTCGATACTAAATTAGCCCCCATCCTGGGAATGAGGCCTTGCCTAAACATGGGCCTAATCAAGCTGGTATACACATGCAATATGGACGAAGTTAGTAAACAAGAAGTGAGTACTAAATCCCTTACCAAAGAGTCAATTCTGTCCCAATACAAATATGTTTTCGAAGGCATTAGTTTGCTTGAGGGAGAAATTGACATCCGCACAAACCCGAACATACCTCCTGTAGTCATCCGCCACGGAAAGTGCCTCTATCCTTAAAGGACAACCTGAAAATGGAACTCGACAGGATGGAAAGACAACAGATCATCGCTAAAGTAACAAAGCCAACTGAATGGGTAAGTTCGCTTGTGGTAGTTCAGAAACGGGATTCAGGTTAAGTTAAGAATATGTCTCGACCCGAGAGACCTCAACAAAGTTATCTTTAGGCCCCACTATCCCTCCAAAACAATAGAGGAATTCATACCAGAGTTGTCAGGTGCTAAATATTTCTCTAAATTAGACGCCAAATCGGGATACTGGAACCTGAAGCTGAACGAGTCATCGCTGCCAACCACTTTCAACACCCCCTTTGGTAGGTATAGATACCTTAGATTACCCTTTGGCTTAAAATCGTCCCAAGATTAACTCAAAAGGAAAATGGACGAGAGTTATGAAGGCCTAGAAGGAGTGGTAACCCTGGTAGATGACATACTTGTATTTGGAGAAGCGAAGGAAGAACACTACCGTAGGCTACACGCAATGCTCAAGAGATCACTTGAGAAAGGAATCAAATTAAACAAAGAAAAATTCGAAATGGGACTAAGTCAGGTAAAATATTTTGCACATATACTCACACAGGATGGTTTACAAGCCGACCCAGAAAAGGTAAGAGCAATAGCACAAATGAAAGCACCAACTAATAAGAGTGAACTTGAAACTTTCCTCGGAATGGTCACATACCTATTAAAATTCACACCAAACCTATCAGAAATAACTAGCCCTTTTAGAGCTCTGCTCAATCAAAACACGATGTTCACCTGGGGCAAACCACAAGTCGAAGCATTTTCAAAGATAAAAGAAGTACTCACACAAAGTCCTGCATTGGCCTATTTTGACCCAAACAAACCCATTACTCTGCAAGTGGATGCCTCACAGCATGGGTTAGGTGCAGCACTGATGCAAGAAGGTAAGCCTGTAGCTTATGCATCCAAATCCCTCACACCCACTGAAACAGGCCCAAATAGGAAAGGAAATGTATGTTGTGGTGTTTGAATGTAACAAATTTCACCAATATATATATGGCCGCAAGGTGACAGTAGAGACAGACCATAAGCCTCTGATCCCAATCAAAGAAACCGCCACACGCTGCCCCACCACGCCTGCAAAGAATGCTTATTCAGTTACAGAAATATAACGTTAAACTTGTGTATATACCAGGAGAACAAATTCCTGTTGCAGATACATTATCGCGCAACTTCATGCCCGACACTTGCGAAGAACTCGCAAATGGCCTAGAAGCACACGTCCACACCATCCTTTCAAATGTCCTGATAAGTGACAAAAAGCTGAAGAAGATACAAGAAGCTACCCAGAGGGACCCACAGTTCCAGGTACTCCAGAACACGATACTCATGGGATGGCCTGAAACAAGAAAAGATTGCCCCCCATCCATCACAGAGTACTGGAACTACCGAGATGAATTGTCAACAACAAACCATCTCATAGTGAAGGGTGAGAAGATAGTAATACCAAATTCCACCAGGCAAGAGATCCTAGAAACTCTGCACGTCGGACACATGGGTATTGAAAATGTGCCTTAAAAAAGCACGTTCCGCCGTATTTTGGCCAAAGTTAGCTGCAGATGTCGGTAAGTATATTTCGAGCTGCTCAGTATGTTAAAAATACCATTACTCTAATCCCAAAGAGAGCCTTGAACCACATCCCGTACCCTCACGCCCCTGGCAAGTGGTTGGCACAGATTTATTTGAATGGGAAAACAAAGCGTTCATTGTCGTAGTTGACTACTATAGCCATTTCTTTGAAGTCGCTAAGCTGTATTCTACAACAACAAAAACTGTCATTCGCAAGCTGAAACCGATCTTTGCAAGATTTGGAATTCCTGAACAAGTCCTATCAGACAATGGTCCACAATTTACATCTCAAGAATTTGAAGAGTTTGCAAGGCAGTACAACTTCAATTACACGACGTCAAGCCCCCATTACCCACAGTCGATCGCGAATGGCATGGCAGAAAGGTATGTTCAAATCGCCAAGAGAATATTCAAGAAAACCAAACTCGATGGCCGTGACCCTTTACTTGGCATCCTAGAATACCGTACAACTCTCCTAGAAGTCGGTTATTCTCCAGCCCAATTACTTCAAAGAAGACAACTTCGCACGACCCTGCCAACACTTAGTAAACAGCTGGAACCCAAAGCAGTAAACCACACAGACGCAAAACTCAATCTTGAACGAGCAAAGCAATTTCACAAAGAGAATTATGACAAAGGCTCAAAACCCTTCCCACCAGTTAAGGTAGGTCAAAAAGTACATATTCTAAACGACGACCAATTATGGAAGCAAGGCATTATCGTTGGGGAAGCTGGCTCGAGATCGTACATCATAAGCTCCCAAGGTGGTATCTACCGACGAAATATACGCCACATCCTCCACAAAACAGGTGAGACCAAATTTACTGGTAAAGCCGATTTGAATCCATTGCAAGATGTACAGATCACAAGCACAAAACCGTGCAATCCACCAGTAAACACCAACACCTCTTCCAACCCTACCATCAACCCCAATAGTACCAGCACCATCCCTGATGCCTAACCCTTTCCCAAGAAACCCGATAAGATTGTCACCCAACTCCCTATACCCAGCAGGCCATATGTTACGCGCTCTGGCCAAATCTCTAAACCAAGGACAATTATATCAATGTGACAACTTCAGCCTAAGTCAGTATTTAAACCTTTTTATTCAACTACCTTGTCGAAGCTAAGGAAGCTAAATGATTTTTTATTTTATTTTTTTTTAAAGAAAGGAGATGCAACAATAAGTAACTTCTTAGATAATGTTTAACCCGCTGTGGTTCAAATTACATGTAGAAGATTGCACAAGCCCTTGTAAAATAAAAAGACTTAATTGAAGTAAATCACGTCTGGTGAAAGTACTCTTTTATGTATATACAACACATAAATGATGCACTGTTAGTCTAATTTTTAATTTGTTTTCTTTACGATCATATTTATATAATTGTCTCGCTTCTACTATTTGTATTTCTATTTTTATCTGGTGGTTTATTTATATAAAGAAAGTTTTAAGCTCTGTATAAACCTACCTAATTATGCTTTATCTTGTAAGTAATTCTATGATTAAAGTGAATAAAGTAAAGTCAAGTAAATACAAGTATCTGTCGTGCTGTTTTAAGTTGTATTGCAGTAAATCATCAAAGTTAGTAATCATGAAATCTGTCTCGGTCAAATTTAATAAGAGCTTCTAGTTTTCTTTTTTTTTTATCATTCAAAGTTAAATTTTAATTCTTCATTTCCTTTTTTTAGTTCCTCGATATTAGACCAGGGCTTCCTCGTGCAATTTGTTAAGAGTAAGAAGGTAAAACAATGGGTTGTCCGCGAAAGAGAGTAAACTGCCCTAGTTCTGATTTTTTCACAGAACTTCTTTTTCAACACAACGGTAATATTTTTTTTAGTTTCGGTAAACCTTTTCATTTTCTTTCCTCATCAAAATATTATCCCGATGTTCGTTGAAAATATCTGTTGCCACAACATTGTCAAATCTTCAAATTTATTAGGAATTCTCTAAATTTAAGTATTAGTAACAATATATATAGTTGTCGCTATATGTTTTTATTTAGCAGTTATTCGTGCGCGTTTGATCTGAGATGGTAAATAGCCAACCTATCAATACTTATAAATTACAGCTAAAATTAATTCAGAACCATGTAGTTCAGCTTTGCAACACTACAATAATACACGCTTAAGTCGAACAAAAAACGCGCAAGATCTTGCTCATTATATGTAAACTTATATGTAAACTTATTTACTTTTTAGACAAATGTCCGAAAAATTTAAAAGAAGCTTAATTTTAACTACTGACTTAACACTACAAGACTTGGAAGCGCAATATCTTTTAATAGATTCAAAATAATTTTACATGTCTGTTTCAACGTGTTCTTTTGAGTTAAACTGTTTCTGTACTCTTGTGTTGTCCGGCGTTTCGTAGTTTCCCCGCGATCAGTTCACGATTAAGGCGCAAAAGGTACCGCCTTTTCTCTTCCTCGAAGGTAAAGGTCAATCCCAGATTAAGCTCTTAGCTACGAGAGTGGTAGACTGCTCTAGAAAGTGTATTATACCCCACTAGCGTTCAGCTGTAATCCTCTTTTTGTAAAAACATAATTTACAACGCTTTACGTGGGACGTGACCATCACCCACTGGTGCCAGTGTCAGTTCCCTGTTTCAAAAGTTTCCATGCCTAGCTATGACATAAGGATCGCAAACAAACTTCGAAGGATTGTTGTCAAAAGTCGCCAAAAGCTGCTCACCAATATGTGGGGAGGCCATGTTGTTTTACCATAAAAAAACAATGAAGCAACAGTGCTCTCATTATTTTGGTTTTCTTGCCTGACAATTGTTTGAAGATAAAAAACTAACGCGCTTTTTTACTAGAGCTCCTACAATCTATTTTGTTCTTCAGTAACGATTTTCATTTTATCCCCGACAGCTTAAAGCGCCTTCGAATATCAGCCTGTCAAAGATTTGCCTTACAAATCTCGCTGGGTGTTCTTGAATTGTGACTATTTACGAGACACGATGAGTACAAAGCGTTACTGAACTCTTTAAAAATCACTAAGATGCCTTCAACAGTACAAGATAAGTGGAATTTTTGTCGTATCATTTACTGAAATCAAACGTAAAAAAGTTATGCTTGCATTATTGAAATGTTGATAAAATGCTAGAGCATTTATAATATATTGTACTCAGCTACGGTTGTTATTCTTTCAACTATCATTTCCTTAAAAAACGTTCTAAAAAAAGTAAAGATTCTATAAAATCATTCTACGTGCTTTGAAACAAACTTTTCATTCCGGGAGAAAAACAAATTTTTTTAAACTTTAAAAGAAATCGTGGATGTAAAAATATTCATTTTTGATTGTTGTTCTTCTTGCACTCTCAACTTAAGTTATTATGCCCTAATCTCTTTACCATTGATACATTTATTAGCATTAGCAAGCAATTGGGAAATTAGAATGATACTATATTGACATGCAAGTGAAAGTGCCGCACGTACAGCTATATAAAGAATAGTGCCAAGGGTTGAGTTCATATTTGTGGAGTTTGTTGTGCAGCCTCAACTTTGTCGGTAACAGCTTTACCAAACAACAATCACTTCCTTTTAAACACTTAAAAGTGTTTCCGATTCAATCGTCAAGATCCTCCATCATCTTCATAAGAAACGGTTGAAAAGAATACATTCGATAATCATTCATCACGCAGCTTAAAGCGCCTTTGAATATTCATAAACATCGAAAGTGAGCGCGAGGCTCACAGAATACAGTACATACCAGACAGAACTTGTAATCTTACATTCCTAATTTTGATCAAAGTCCTTTTCAAACAATTCCGTTTAAACATATGTCAATGATTTAATAAAATGGCAAATTAGATGCTTTAGTAATGCCTATTGAACTGAAAGATGCTCTTAGAAACTGTTCGAAACCAAATAATTTCTTCCTTTCTGTGTGCGGATTTAGTTTCTTTTTTCAAAATCTATTCCTTTAAAAACTATTGCATAAAACACCTTATGCTAGGAAAGCAGTAAGAAATAAAACCCGAGTTCTTGTTCAGTTTTAGTCTACCCTTTTGTGATTTGAAAAAAGAGATTCTAACAAACCTCAATCATCTGGGTTTAAAATGATGTGTCATGGAACCAAGAAGCGGATTATATCATATTTATTATACCAAAATCTAGTCCACAAGAAACGAAGTATTTGTTATAACTAGCAAAACCTAAAACTAAGCTACTAAGTTTTACTATGGAAACTAACTATATTTATCTTTTTCCTTCATTCCAGGGCGATATACGAGAGCATCAAATACTACAAAAAAATGAGAAATACAACGGCATTCTTGAAGTTCGATCAAAATGATCCTATGGGGCGTTCACTACTGCTAAGAAATCTTCAAATTTTCTTCGCTTTAGTTATTTCTTTTTTTTCCTTAGTTGGCAACTGTCTTGTCGTGTGGATCATTTACCGAAACCAAAGATTCAGAACAACAACAAACTTTCTCATAATAAACTTAGCTGTCAGCGACATTCTGATGGCAGTATTGGAAATGCCATTTTGGATTGCGAGTGTTGCAAATGGCCGATGGATGCTGAGCAGATCCTTTTGCTATGTTGCAGAAACACTTTTATTTGCCTTGGGTAACACCTCCCTCTTAACACTCACCCTTATTTATCTAAACAGATATTTGAAATTTGTGAAGCCTAAGTACTATCCTTTCTGGTTTTCCAGAAATAGAATCACTTAGTTTTGGGTCGCCCTGACATGGATTGTGCCGTTACTTCTTTCTTCTCCGCCTTCCTATGGGTGGGGTGAGGCATTGTACAACCCTAATATCTATATTTGTACTATTTAATGGCACTTAAAACACATATTCTTTGTGATAACAATGCTTGGTCTTGCCTTCACACCAGCAACAGGCATCATCTTCGTATGCTATCTTTTAATCTACCTTGAGGTGAGAAGGGTCGCTGCTCGACTGAAGAGGCATGGTAACGAGTTCAACAAAGATGAAGAATTAAAGAGAAGAAGCAGCATTGCTGAAGACAGCCTTTGTTGTTGTTTGTGCATTTTTTGCTTGCTGGATGCCCGCAGCAGTTCTGGGAACATTGGATCTAGTGGGAGTTCATCAACCATCTTGGATTCAAACTGTTTCAATTTACGTGCTATTCACTTCAAGCTTTTTGAATCCTTTAATCTACGGGGTGTTTAATCGACAGTTTAAAAACGCTTTCAAGAATTTCTTTAAGTGTCAAAGACAGGATTCAGCAAACACATCAAGTAATAAAACTGCATCTCAAAACATCAGATCTAAATCAGCGTCTCAAACTAATCTTGAAGCCCGACCTGCTCTGGGAATTCGCCGTTTGTCACTTAGTGTGTAAATCATATGGATCTTAACCAACAAAGACACGGCAACGCCAACGAGAACGCCAGAGCTAGATCAGTATCCCAGAAATCCTCGAATTCCAACCCGCTTTTCAGATCTCGTATAAATTCGTGCTAAAACCAACCGTCTACATAGCGCAGTCAAACAAGAACCTGTTGAGAAACTTTCCTGTTACGAAATAAAGAAAAATATTCTTGTAAGAAAGACACCAGTTATGAAATTAAGCAACGTTTCTATTTAAGAAAGACACGAGGACAGGAAACTTGACTTTCACTGTTCATATTTGACGAAGGAGAGCGCACACTAGTGTTACAGTTGCTCGCTGGCTCAATCCTGTGCTATCGTCCGTTCAGCAATTTTCATCTTGCCTGCTGGTTCATAATGCCTCCATCCACTCGTAAACACTCGAGAAAGCCCATTTCTAGCAAAATTACACAACAATTTCAAGAAAGCCGAATATATGTGAAAAAATATTAGGAAGAGGAAAATTCCTATATTTTTGTTGAAATTCTGTTGTGAAATGTTTGGAGAATGAGCGATTGTTGTAGAAAAAGATCAAAGCACACGCTATTAGTTTAAGATCCCGAACAGTCATTCTGCATATTTGAGAATTATTGATATTAATTAACACAGAACCCATAGTTTTTAAGGTTGGCATTTGGGAATTTCACAGGGAGACCACTTCACTAGTCTTTGATTACTTTTAATAATAAATTCGTCTGTATAGAACACTTAAACGAGAAGGTGCAAAAGTGCTAGCAACTTTTATTTATTCATTTAAAAAAATAAAATATAAGTTTAAAAAATTAGGAACAGGGCCGCTTGTTCTTAAATCGTTCTTAAATTTTGGCCAATCTGAGTCTCGTTTTTCTTCTAAAGTTGTTTTTATAAAAAAGCGTGTACTGAATGAAATGCAAAAAGAGTTATGCTTGCTTAATTAAAATGTTAATGAAAACGTTAGAACAAGAATGTAATATTGTATTCAGCTATGTTTTTATTCAATTATCTCGGCCCTTCTTAAAAAGAAAAATATTCTAAACAGGTAAAATTTCTATAACAATTGTTATACATATTCTGAAAAAACCTTCTCAACCTGAGACAGTTGTTTTAAATATTTCCAATTATGCTTCGAGTTCTTCTTTTAATTCTACCTTTGATTATAGTGTTACGAATCCTTTAACAATTCATACTCTTAGCCTATACAAAAAAATGTAAAATTACGTTAATATGCAGGTGAAAAAGTCATTCATGTACCGCCGCATAATGCATAGACAGAGCCAAGGGTATAGAGTTCGAATAAAATGGATGTCTTTGTCAGCAACCTCAAACTCAAGCACTGTAGAGTTTTGAATTCTAGAACATATAAGAGAAGAACATTATGCTTGTCAAGAGAACATTAGGACTTCACACAACTAAGACAGTTGATTGTATTGTAATATGGACCGTAGCAAAACTTACTTTGGTAGTTAGTGGTGCAGATTTACTCTCAAACTGACTTGGTAGTTCACAAAAATATTAAACCTAAAAAAGATAACGCCAGTACTCTATGAATTCTGGGAAAATTTGATGATAAACCGGGAAATTTTTAATTGGCCCTATAATCTTACGAATCCTTTTTATACCTTTCATGCTCTTGGCCTACACAAAATATAAGAAGTTTGAACATATGCAGTTGAAAATGCAACGCACCACACACATGGCTGAATAATGCATAGAGCCAAGGGTAAAATTCATATAAAGGGGTTTCCTTGTGCAATCTCAAACTTTGTCACTAGCAGCCAACAAAAAACACATACTTCCTTAAGTGTTTCTGATTCCATCGTCAGCACCTGTCTTCCAATTTTTAACAACAAACAATGGGTAAGCATACATTCTGCACTAATTTAACCCTAGCTTAAAGCGCCTTCGAACTTTTTATTTTAAATTTGGAAAATGAGTGCGAGGCTCACAGATAATCAGACAGAATCCATACATTATTGAAAGGTTTCTACTTTCAATCTAACTTTTGGTTAAAGATCAAAGTGCTGTTCACGCATTTCCGTTAAACATAATCAATGAGGAAAATATAGGCAAAAATGCTGCTTAAAGTGTATCTATTGGAATGAAGATAAACAATCTAACTGTTTCAAACAAATGATTTCTCCCTTCTGTACGTTTTTTAGCTTCTTTCAAATACGCTCCTTCTTATAAAACAAAAATTTTGTACAAGGACAGCGTACGATATTTAAACGGGTTCTTGTTCAGTCTCAGTCAAACTTTTAGCGTTTTATTATATAAAGGCCTGTAATAAAAGTCGCTTATCTGGTCTTTAAAATGTTTCGTCGAACCAAGAAGCAGAATACATAATTAGAAATACATAAGAAATTAAGTTATTATTTTTACAAGGAAACTCTAAAACAAAACTACCAAAGTCTTTCCGTTCATTCAAGAAAAACGACAGCATCAAACACTACAAAATAATGAGCAACGTAACGGCATTTTCCTCGCTCTACCAAAATGATCCTATGGGGCGGTCACTACTGCTAAGATATCTTCAAATTTTCTGCGTGATGTTAATGTAGTTAATATAGTTTAATGGGAGGGATCGGTTAGGGGTCAGGTTACACTAGCACGTGTTGCTTCTGTTCGCTTCGTGTCGACATAGTACTTCGTTCATCTCGTTGTTTTACTGATAATTTTTCGTTCATTTTTGTCGTTAAACGGACCTAGCAAAACGGCCAAAGAGCTAAAACAAAAAGAGTCAACCCTTGCAGCTCAAATTCCAGAAAGCTCTGAAGTTTTAGGAGCTATTAAAGCGCTATCCTCCCAACTGGGGCAGTTGACTCTACAACATCAAGCCCTCGAAGCGAAGGTGAACGGCCAGCATCAACCGGCTCCAACGCAGCCACAATCAGCACAGGAGCAAGGTAATTTAATTTATAAGTATGTGGATTTGAGCACATTCCTTCCGCTTCGACGTGTGACAGCGTTAGAACCTTCAGCGGACTCAAACTCAAAACGGGACTCTACTCCTACTGTAGAATCCTTTAACCCGTGGCTTGAAGCCTGGACGACTTACGAACGCGAGTTAATGTCTAAAGACCCCAACATCTACCATAAGCTGGCCAGTTACCGCCTTCTCATTCAGAAGGCAAGCCGAAAATTTGTTTGGAAGAAGACTTTATTGCTACTTTGTTGCGGCTCCTTGACATCGACCCACAGAAATACAGCAGTCACAGCTTTCGAACAAGAGGCGTAACATCAGCCTAAGTGGCCGGACTGAGAGATCGTGAGATCAAAATTATAGGCAGATGGTCTTCTGATTGCTATATACGATATTACGTACTTCTATTAGCATGTTCATTAATATAGAAGAACAGATCTCCAGAACCGTAGTAACACTACCTATCAATACGCCTCGCCCTTTGACCCTACTTCCTGATTACTTTTCGTACACACAACTTTCTTTTCTCCCCTGTATATTTGGGCTATCTTTTGGGCAGTTGTATTGTATCCCATACATATAGTATATTAAATTTCTCATAAGTGGTCAAATTATACTCTATCGTCTCTTGTTTATTATTTAGATTGTGAACATTAAGCTGTATTCATCTCTTTATTTTTCTTAACTGGCAACTGGTTTGTTGTGTGTATCATTTACCGAAACCAAAAATTTATATCAACAACAAACTTTCTCATAATAAATTTAGCTGTCAGTAACATCTGTTGGCAGTGTTCCAAATGCCATTTTGGATTGCGAGTGTAGCAAATGGCCGATGGATGCTGAGCAAATCCTTCTGCTATGTTACAGAAACAATCTTATTTGCCGTGGGTAACACCTCCAATTTAATACTCACCGTTATTTCTCTAAACAGATATTTAAAAGTTGTGAGGCCTAAGTTCTGGTTTTCTGGGAATAGAGTCACCAAGATTTTGGTCGTCCTATCATGGATTACGCTGTGCTTCCTATGGGTGGGTTGGGGCACTGTACTACACTATAAAACACATATTCTTTGTGATAACTATGCTTGGTCTTGCCGCCTTACCAGCAACAGGCATCATGTTCGTATGCTGTCTTATGATCTACCTTGAGGTGAAAAGGGTCGCTGCTCGACTGAAAAAGCACGGTAAAAGGTTCAACAGAGATGAAGATATACAGAGAATTCAGAATCGCAAAGAAGCAGCATTGCGGAAGACTAGTAGCCTTTGTTGCTGTTTGTGCATATTTTTCTTGCTCGACGCCCGCAGCAATTCTAGGAACATTAGAACTAGCGCATGTTGACGTGCTTTCTTCGATTATAGCTGCTTCCATTTATATGTTATTCACTTTGAGTTTTTAAACACTTTTATAACATAGAGGGCAAAATTACTTGGAGCTGATTGGATAACAGCAGGGGCATTTGTTCTTGATTCAGGGCAAAATTACTTAGCGCTGATTGCAATTGGTCGCTGGTAAACTTCAAAAAAATCTCAGAATGCCTTAGAAGCATTTTTCGAAGATTTTCCGAATTTTTTTAAAAATCTAAAAAATGCCTTAAAAACTTTTTCATACCTCTTCCTCTCTTGTTTTGAGAAGTTGCAAAGATTTTGTTTCATTTGGGAGAAATGAGTTAAGTTATGCAATACTTTTGTGGGATCCCGCGGAGAATGAAGAATTTTGCTCTTGATGTCATATAAACATGTAATCGCTGGTTATTCGTAAAATTTAGGATTGATATCACTTGTGTTTTCAATTTTTTTCCAAATTGCCCTCGTCGCGAAGTTTTGGAAAAAATTGAAAGGACTCGTGAAATTAATCCTTAACTTTAGTCGGCCCCATGCGATTACCTATACAAATTTATCTAAGTGTCGAAGACAAGATTCCGGAAACACAACAGTAATCAAATACAATCTTGAATGTTAGATGTAGATCAGTATCCCAGTATCCGACCCGCTTTCAAGATCACACAAAAATTTATGCTAAAAATAAAACTAGCCGACTGGATAGAAGGTCCGAAGGGAAAACGAAATTGTTGAGAACTTTCCTGTTATGAAATAAATATCAAATATTTTTTTGAGAACGGACACGAGGACAGGAAATTTGACTTTCTAGACTGGAATTGACTTAATGCAATTTTTGTTCCATTTCTTGAAATCTTTATTGCTTGTGATTAAAGTTTTTGTTTTGTTGATCTACTGTTTCTTGATCTGAGTATATTGGTTTTTCAGTGCGCTCAATCAGTTATGAATAATTTTTTGCTTAAATGACAATAGTGAGCTTTTTAATTTCACAAAACAGTTACTGCACTTAGTACAATATCATGGCCACATTTGATCTCGCACTAGCGCATGAATTATCTTTGTTTTCATCTGAATTGAACATATTTCCCCCTGGCTTTTTTTATTTTCTTCTGTGACGTGGCTTAATGTGATATTATTGTTGGAAGCACTAACGTTTCTGATTGGATTATTCTTTAAAGCAAAGAATTGTTTTACCTTTGAAATGAAATCAAATTTCTTACAAAACCAAAGGTTGTAAGCAAAAAGAAATACAGGAGAAATTTAGGGAATTAAAGCAATTCAATTCGTGCGATGCGAATTATATTGGCTACATGAGCCGCCAATTCCATCTGCACGTTGCATTAAGAGCACAAATATTCCGTGTTTGGTAAGCAATCAAGAAAAGACCGATGTGCACGAACAATTTTCATCTTGAGAAAGAAATGGCAAGGAAAACTCAACTACCTTAAGCTTGTGTACAAAATGTTCCTAGCTAGCTCCAATCAGACTTTATTTCGTATTTTCTTCATGCCTCTAATAAGCTACAGTCAAATCTCTCGATACAGACATCTCTTTAATACGGACACGTCTTTATTACGGACACCTCTTTAATACGGACACCTCTTTAATACGGACACCTCTTTTAACGGACACCTCTTTAATACGGACATCTATTTGATACGGACACCTCTTTAACACGGACCCCTCTTTATTACGGACACCTCTTTAATACGGATACTTCTTTATTACAGACACCTCTTTAATACCGACACCTCCTTATTACGGACATCTCTTTATTACGGACACCTCTTTAATACGGACACCTCCTTATTACAGACATCTCTTTATTACGGATACCTCTTTAATACGGACACCTCCTTATTACGGACATCTCTTTAATACGGACACCTCTTGATTACGGACACATCTATAATACGGACACCTCTTTAATACGGACATCTCTTTATTACGGACACCTCTTTAATACGGACACATCTATAATACGGACACCTCCTTAATACGGACATCTCTTTATTTCGGACACCTCTTTAATACGGACAACTCTTTAATACGGACATCTCTTTATTACGGACACCTCTTTAATACGGACACCTCTTTAATACGGATCGACATCTCTTTGATACGGACACCTCTTTAATACGGATACCTCTTTATTAAGGACACTTCTTTAATACGGACACCTCTTTAAGAGCGGATGACCGAGAAAATTATAAACTCGTCGACAAAAGTGAAAAATCCGATTTCTTCATATTTTGCTAGAAGAAACCCATGGGTAAACTGAAAATCCGAGTTAAATTGCTCAAAGTTTTTTTTTGTTTCCGAGAAATTTAGAATGTGAAATCCCGTGTTCGGTGCTAGTGGAGCGGAAAATTTTACTTGAAAATAGTCCCTTTTTGACGCTCGCTTGTGACAAATTG
>JAOBRD020527909.1:0-16879 GCA_027575215.2 Hydrozoanthus sils | reverse complement strand
GGGGGAGTGGAGGGAAGGAAAAATAGTAATATTTGCAATAGTTTCTAAGGGGAGTCCATATAGGGTTTGCTCAAAGAAAAATTGAAAATTGATGTTATTACTCAGTTGTCTTTGTATTACATCAGAGGTTTTTGTACATTTTTTGCTCATTAAAATTGTGACAACTAGACAACTTTTTCAAGAAATATGTGAAGGCACACAAATCAGTGCCCTCTAAAGTTTTGGGTAATTCCTCACTGAGAGCAATGAATTAAGAACAAATTTCATGCAAAGTTGGGGGAGGAGGGAGGGGAGGGGAGGGGGTTGAACTGAGCCTGCCCAACACGCCCTACTCCACTGACCTTTAATGTTCAAAGTATAATTACTATCTAACATAATATTTATTATGTTTGCCATAGGTGCCATGATAATCTCATCAAAGGCATTTTGTTCACTTAACTTCAGGACCACAAGTCGCAACTTGTCAGGTACTGTGAACAAAAGAATTGTTATTGTAAGATGAAATACTGTACATGCCTCAGTAAATCTTGTAAATATAATTGTATTAAAAAGCCAGCTTTAGTGTGTTGTAGTTCCCTTTATATTATACCAGTTTTTGAATGAAAACTACACATCTAGTCTTATATATGGCTTAATGTAAAATCCCAAATTTGCAAATCCATATTATCTTAGTTTGTACATGTTACATCATTGCAAAGTCTCTTGGAAGAGCAAAAATAGACAATTGTATGTCAAACTCTTTATCTACAGCAAATTTGGTCTATCTGTTGAATATACAGCATAAAATACTTGAGACAGTCAGACCCTGCTATATTTAGAGTTATTGTGAACAATTTGTTTTACTGACTGTTCCTTTATTTTTACTTTTATTATATTTTAATTGAATCCTTAGATATTGGAAGCATTCTAAGGGTGGCTGAGTTGAAGCCGAGAGGTGGAGCAGTGTCATGGACTGGGAAGTCAGTGTCATACTATGTCCACCTCGTTGACAGAACTCTGGTGAGTGTTATCATAATGGCATGTTTGCAGTAATTTAGTCCAGAGAAAGAAGAAGAAGAAGAAGAAGAAGATATTTTGTCTTACTTACAAAAGTATTTCAATTTTCAAGACTCAAAACAGAATAAATAGTTGTTTATGCTTTACCAACATGAAAGCTCGTCTAGTTAGGAATCAATCTTTTCTTACTGCAACACTTTGGATATTTTAGATACTTAGAAAACCTCACTTTAAGATTCGTGCCTGAACAGGGGTCCCACGGGGCATTAACAGTCATCGTGAGTCTCTGCAAATTTAAGGCCTTAAAAAGGTCTTACACATGGTAAAATTATTGCTCCCTGAGGCACTTAAAGGCATTAATTTAAAAAAAGAGTTCCTCAATAGCAGCCACTTTTCTATTCGTTATTGGGATATTCACTGAGTTAATATGTTTAACGAGGCATCTA
The DNA here is from genome assembly GCA_027575215.2 of Hydrozoanthus sils. Lineage (NCBI taxonomy): Eukaryota > Metazoa > Cnidaria > Anthozoa > Zoantharia > Hydrozoanthidae > Hydrozoanthus > Hydrozoanthus sils. The sequence goes on along the minus strand of JAOBRD020527909.1, from coordinate 15,437 downwards.
AATTATTTGTTTATTCCTGTCTGCTGTGCGTGCGAGTCAGTGAAAGAATTCAAGCCACGCGATTTTGTGGATAGGTCTCAAATTTTATGATTTTGGCTTTAAAAAGTCTGAAATTTGAGAAGTCATGAGCCGCAGGAACCATGCTTAAACTGCTTCCTTCCCTGAGTTTCTTTTAGCGGTATAAGGTTCACAATGCATTGTGGTAAAATACATGTACAGCCGCCGTCTTTTTCCAGAGTGGTTGATTTTTGAAGGTTTTTTGCTGACAAGTCCTAAACATGTTTCTGCTGCTGTCAGTGCACGGTAAAAAGAAAAGAAGAAAAAGGAGTACAATGCACAACTGCTGCACCATGTAGCTATATACGTAACCAAGCAGTTTTCACTGATGCTGATGCTGTTCTTTATCCCTGTTTCCAGCTGGAAGAATATTTTTCTGATGTCAAGAAAAAGAAGGTTGGTTTAGTTTCCACATTAGATAGATTTAGCAAAGACAACGCGACAACAACGTGACTTCTGTTTACGTGCAGAGCTCGAGGTCCTGAGAAGAATACGTCACGTTGTGAACGCAATGCGAAAACATTGGAACACAACACGACATGTACATCGCAACGTCAGTGCGACAACTGGAAATATAGTCTAGGCTATTCCGCGCGATATCATGTCGTCTTTCACGTCGCGTTGTCTTTGCTAAAACTATCTAAAAGGCTTACAAGACGTCATGTCTCATCTAAATACTTTGGGCATGTAAACTTTAAAGTTTCACTGTTTCCCTGACTACCTTATTACACGAAATTAACACGGTACACTTACTTATGCCGTGTTATTTTATTCACGTTAATTTTTTTTTGTAAATTTATCAGTTATTTTATTCTCGATTAAAATAACTTGTTGGAATGTACGTATTTTTTGTAAACAGAATTTAGCATGTACTTTACCAGGCTTTTTTTTTACTAAAAACCCAAAACTTTTGCTTTTGAAATCCACGCTTTTTTATAAGAACCTGTAAATTTGGCCGAGGTTCCTTGTTCTTAATTTTTTGGCGGTTTGAGTCTCAAATTGTTCTGGTTTCTATATGCGGTTTAATCGAATAAAAACTAAGCCTAAAGTATTGCATTGCATAACAAATTACATACATTTAAAAACAATTTTATAAGGAATTAACTTCGGGGCAAGTATGTGTGTACAGCGTATAATTTGAAATAGTGACTGATCAAAAGAGAAAAACTGCAAACCATTTCTGTATATTTTGCTTAATAGTTGAATATCGAAGCTTGGTAAAGTTTGAAAAGAAATTAGCAATCGAGCCCGAGCCTCAGCTTGTTCTTAAATTGTTCTTAAGTTTTGGCCAATCTGAGCCTCGTTGTTCTTATAAAGTAGTTCTTATAAAAAAATAGCGTGTACTGTATCTCTCGCAAAAAGCACTGTGTTTAAAACAACATTAATGGAAGCCGCGTAGAATTGATACCAGTTGAAAGTTTGGAGTCTCTTTACCATGTCAATTAAATCCCATTTCAGAAAATCTCTTTGGCATTCGTGTTAATTCACCACGGAATATTCAAAGTCTCTCCTCCATCCGTGTTAATTAGTTACGTGCAAATTTGTTGCAGTTACCCTTGATTTGTAATCAGCAGTTTGCCATCATTGGATAAAAATTCAACTGCTGTTGAGTTTATAGGACTTGTGATCATTTTTTCAAAGTTTCTATTGAGTAAATGAAGTGATGTAAACTAAAAATTTACAGGAAAATCGTGATAACAGTGACAGAAGTTCAACCAGCGAGTCCCTCACAAGCTCTGTCAATCCTCGGTTTGCTGAGCTCGATGACGTCATGTTCGGTGTATCTACTCGTCATCAGTGGAATGCACTCATCACCCAACTGCAGGCCAGTACCATTAGTAATAAAAGTGGAAAAATGGGAAAAAAGAAGGAAAAGAAGATTTGGGAAATGAACAAGATAAATGACTATGACGAAACAAATGACCTCATCAAGAAAGGTAGAAAGGGACAGGTGAGTGACTGTTAGTATAAGTATCGTTTGTCACACTTCAACAAGAAGATCCTATTTTCCTATTAGTCCATGTAGCGCCATTATTAATATCTTCTGAAACTGCAACTTCTTCGCCTGCGACTGTGGTCGCCGTCTTGAATCTTCCCACGTGATGCATTCAGCTCCGTGATTGGTCGAACCAAGCTCTGTTCCCGAAAATTTGTCTGCATCCGCCACACACGTACCGATTTTTTGTCGCCGACCGTTTTAGATCGAACATGTATAATCTCTGTTCCCGATGAAAGATCTTGTCAGGAACTTACCGGGAACTACCACACACGTACCGATTTTTTTATCGGCTGACCGTTTTAGATCAAACATGCACAATCTCTGTTCCCGACAAAAGATCTTGTCAGAAACTTACCGGGAACTACTACACACGTACCGATTTTTTTATCGGCTGACCGTTTTAGATCAAACATGTGCAAGATCCCTATTCCCGACAAAAAATCTTGGCAGAAACTTACCGGGAACTACCACACACGGGCCGATTTTTTTATCGACGTCAAAAAATTGAGCGCCACAAAAAATCGGCTCATTTGTTGTGGCCTTTAGTACGAAAAATGGTTGGCACTTATTGGGTGCGTTGGGTTGCAGTGAGTCCCTCGCAATTCTCTGTGCTTCCAACTGAGTAGTTTTGTTGATAATGATTACAGGCCCATCAGCCTTCGGCGGCACAAAAAGTACGGAGAAAATACCAGCAGCAACAAAAGAGAAAACAAAAAATGAAAGAAAAAGGTCCCAAAGGTAAACCGGGCCGGCCACGGAAAGCAGCAACAGCCAAGCGAAGAAATTCCCAAACGCTCACCAAGCTCAAGGAAAAGATTAAAAAGAAGAAACAAGTATCTTTGGCGGTAAATGCGTTAGAAAATGCAACAATGGAAGCTTTAAAGGTCAGTTGTGGCAAGTTAAAAAATTCTGTTCTATTTTTTCAGAGGGTTTTCTTTAACACTGCTTACATGAACTGTTGCTTCTACAATACCTATAAGTTAATGTCTTTCAACTCTTTGCCCTTTTTTAAATTCCCTGGTCTAAAGCCTAGTGGATGCCAACTTTGTTGAGATAGATTTGTTTTTTAAAAACCAAATTTTTGATGACGCGAATGGAGCATGAAAGTGTTATTAGTGCTGTCTGGTTGAACCTCAAAACTGAGTTTTTTCCGCCTTATCAAAGTTGCGTACATTTTTTCGCGCCATTTTCAAAAGACAAGAGCATCATGACATTAAACTCTAACTGTTTTTTTTCATTCATAAACTTTGTTTTAAAATGTTGCCAAAAAAATATTGTTTTTGCCACTCAAATAAAATTCCTTTGTTCACCCTACTGTGTGTGATATCCTCTATAAAAAGGTGAACAAAATCTTGTTATTTTTTTCTTCAACTAATTGAAATTCGATTTCACAAAGCTTTCCCTTGAACCAGGAGGTAATGATCAGTACAAAAGCAGTTTCTTTATCCCCTTTCTTTGCTGAATTTGCGTTATCAGCTGTAGTTTTGTTATCACCGAGAACATGAAACTGGAATATAGTCAGAATTCATATACAGCAAACCATTGTTGGTGTTGCAAGCCTTTAATTGCGTTATTGTCACAAAAGACTTCCATTTTCCGTAGAACCTGAAGAAGAACAAGACTACTAGTGCTGATTATGGTCTGACGGGAATGAGAGTGTCCTCGGCTACCCCTCCTCCCTTCTTACCCAGTATGTACATGGCTTGTCGTGATGGCCTCCCTGTCTGGAACGAGATACCCGGTCTCGCTGACCTGCTTAGTAAGTCCTGTGTTTCTGTCTTTGTAAGTGACAAACCTAGCACTCTGCTAAACGTCTGCTTTGCATTCCGTGCTATATCTGTGTGAGTTTTCTTAAAACTCCAAGTCCAACTAGCCTGCGTGCATACGCCAGTCTCCGCTCGGTAAATTAAGCAGCTATGCGTTGACTAAGTCCAACTTCCGTATGCAGTTTTGAAGGATTTTTAATTAGTAATATATTAATACCTAGACCTATTCCCCTGGTCAGTCACGTGATCTGAATTGGGTAAACAAAGACAGTGATGCAGGAAGAAGGTTATTAGGACAAAAAATATGCATCGTCTTTCAGGAATTGAAATCGAAAAACACTTCATAGGCTGTGGAAATGATCAAGCATCTTATCGCGACCTTTCTTTTTTTACCTGAGTCAGGACTTGTCATCTTTAAGATTTTTACATTTTACAACTTTTATCCTTTAGAAGACTATGAAAGGAAAAATCATATGTTGCCAACAACATTTGTGCATTATGTTGCGGATCTCGGTATATTTTTTACCCAATTCAGAGACTGTGACATAAATAGCGGGTTAGCTCTATTAGCAATTATTCTTGCCAAGAATATCGATTCTGCATTGGAGTTGTGATGGCTTTATAAGACTTGTTTCAAAGTGTTGCGTGGATGTAGTTTATTTTTGTACAATGTATGTCCCGTTTCTTTTTTCTGTTAAAGAAATTTGGACCCGTGGAGTATTCAGGAGTCTCCCTCCCACTTGTTATTCACATTTTTACAGTCTAATATTTTGTCCTTTAGATTTGTTTCGTTACCAGTACATGCAGTTCTTTGGTTACATGAGATCGCCGATGTTTGTAGAGAACCTGAGAAAACACATTGAGCAAGAAAATGTAAGAGTATTAACCAGACCTTCTGAAATCATACATGTAGATGCTGTCAGTTTTTGACTCCATGTTCAACGCCAAACTGACTTTGCATTTCAGTTGCAGGTCATTATAGCCAGGGTTTTTTGAAAAAGGGGGTGCAATCGAACGAGGCGACAGACTATTGTAGGGGAAACCAGGGGCATGCTCCCCCGGGAAATCTTGGAAATTTAGTTGTCTAGGACTGGAAATGTAGGCAGCCAAAACCAACCTAAAATCGCGGATATTATTCAATACTTAAACGTAGCTTTTTTTGCAGTTTTTTTTGCTACACAATGAATCAAAACAGATTCAATTATTATACGTGTTTTTTAACCTTGTAATTTTTTTAACTCGATAGTGTCTTCAGTTGGGTGAACGTAGAGGATTTTTCTTGTTAACAAAAATTTGTGGTTTTTTAAGTAGTTTGACTAATAATTTTAAAATGTTAACATTTTTTGGGGTAGCCAGTTCATCAAGATCCAACTTCTCCTTACATAAGTTACTGAAACTAAATCACTTCAGTATTGAAATCCCTAAAGTGTAACGACGTTTCAACCATATCACACAGCTTCAGGTTTCTGCTGAATCAGCCTGGACCACGCAAGTGTCACGTGATTGCTGACTCGTCAGATACTTGAAGAAAGCCGTGTGATATGGTCGAAGCGTTGTTTTCACTGTATGAATTTTTAGTAAGTGATTTAATTTTTCAGTATAAATATTTTTTATATAGAAAACAAGTGGATAACTCAGAACATTTACCTTTATATATGTATGAAGTACTTAAGTAAATAATTTGAGAGTAATTTTTACTTCACCATTTCATTATTCCTTCTACCTTTTGAACTATTTTCAGTCACGGAAGAAACAGTTGACACTTAAAATCAATCAACTTGAGAGTCAAATCGCTCAGTTGCAGAAGGAATCAATGGTTTCATTGCACAAACGCATGAACGAGGTAAGCATCTAGAGTTGAGTTGTTCAAAGGTTGGTTAATTCCAATCCTGGACGAGGTAAGCATCTAGAGTTGAGTTGTTCGAAGGCTGGTTCATTCCAACCCTGGGTTAAGCCAAAATTCTAGCAGTAATTTCTTCTCTATGGAAAGGTTTACGGTTGGTATAGAATACTATTTAGATTTTCCACGGAGAAAAAAAAGGTCAGTTCCAAAATTACAGCTCAAATCATTCATGTTTAGGTAGAATTTAACCCTGGGTTAAGTCAAAATAATTCTAGCATTAATTTCTTCTCTAGGGGAAAGGTTTACAGTTCTTTTAAAAAACCGTTAGATTTTCCATGGAAAAAATGTCAATTTCAAAATTACAGCTCAAATCAGTCATGTTAAGGTAGGAGACAAAAACGTGTGTTAAGAATTTAATCCTGGGTTAAGCCAAAAAGTTCTAGCAGCGATTTCTTTCCTAAGGAAAGGTGTACAGTTGTTATAAAATACTGTTTAGAATTTTTATAGAAAAATAATTTCAATTTCAAAATTACAGCTCAAATCAGTCATGTTAAAGTAGGAAACAAAAACGTGTGTTAAGAATTTAATATTGGGTTAAGCCAAAATATTCTAGCAGCGATTTCTTCCCTAAGGAAAGGTGTACGGTTCTTATAAAATACTGTTAGATTTTCCACGGAGAAAAAAATGTTCAATTCTAAAATTACAGCTCAAATCAGTCATGTTAAGGTAGGAAACAAGAACGTGCGTTAAAAATTCAATCCTGGGATAATGCTAACAATTCAAACACCTGGGCCCAAGGTCTTGGTAGGACCAACTGTCAAGTTAACAGATGTTTTAAACAGGTCTATTGTAAATTCTGTGTGTTTGCATATTCTCTCTTTGTTGCTCCAAGCAAGACTTACGCTTACAAAATGCATTTCTCTTGACGAACTTTAAGACCGTGAAGGAAACATTTAAGTTTTCTTACTAGTTTTAATAAAGGAATCCGGATTTTCTTGCTCTGTTTTTGTTTTAGATTGGACTGTCCGTGGAAAATCCCCGTAACTTGTTGATAAAAGCAGGTGAACTTCTAAACCAGCATAAAAAACTAAAAGACAAAGTTCGCCGCATGGAGAAAGAAGTGAAGCACTTAGAGAAAATACAGCACAAAAAGGAGTCTGGGTCTCCAGTCATACCTAAGGCACCGGCCAGTAAGGAGGCGTGTTCTCCAGTTATACCTAAGGCACCAGTCATTGAGGAGGCTGCAGTCAAAAGTGTTGTAAGTTTGTAATATAGTGGAACCCCGCCTAACGGCCACCTTGTTAATACGGCCACCTCATTATGACGGTCACTTTTTTTGGCCCGCCAGTCGAATGGCTTAACACGGCCACCACGTTATTACGGTCATTTTTTCTAGCCCCTAATGATCGTATTAACGGGGTCCAGTTGTAAAAACTGCATAGATAAACTTAGAAAAACAAACCTCAACATGGAAAAGAAAATATTTAAAGCTTCTTCCAGTTTCATTATACAACAAGATTAGTTTTTTACCACCAATGAAAAACCCTTTGTGTCTTTATGAGTATAAGTACATGTTCAGAATTTAGGTGGCCCGATTTTCTGTAGATACTATTTGTAAAAATGTTCTTAAGGTAACATGAAAGTCATAGACAACAACTTTTGACATGCTAGCTATATTTCGCACTCAGTAGTACCATTAATACTTCATTCAATCCCTTTTTCACAACTAACTCGCTTTTCGTTTTGCTTTGTCATCTGCTGATAAAAGACTTACATCCCGGGGGCCACACTCAACTATTTTTATGACGGGGGTGGAGACTTTTTTTGTTCTAAAACTTTGGCTTGAAGAGTTTTTTTTTGAGTCTTTGAGTTATGCTGGGATTGTTTTGGGATGCCAAATTTGCCGGAATAATTTCAATGTAAAAGTGTTAGAAAAAAGTACAATCTGACCTTCCAGTACATTAACAGTATGGATATTGCTCCGATTAAGAAATTTTTTGGGGCTTGCCAAAAAGTAGGGATTTTCTTGCATGGTTGGGTTTTAGGCAGGTATTTTTTTGGTATAAAATTTGAATCTCGCTCAATGTCTTTGTCACTTAATTCGCAAACTAAACAGTTTTATGGTTTTGTTATTTGCAGGAAAGTTCTGAAAGTCAAAGTAAAGTAATTATTCAGGATATTTTTGAGAACTTGTCAAGAAGAAAAAAACTGCTTGAAGAAATTAACAAAATGGAAGAAGAAGTTGATAAACTGGGTGCAGCTCCACAAACTGATAATAAACAGCGGTCTTCGGTTGCAGTTGATCCAGTTGAAAAGGTAGTGCCTGCAATAGCTCCAGTTGATTCATCTACCTTGCAGGCATCTTCGCCACCAACCTCCCTTGGCAAGTCCAAAGTTTCTAATTTGATGAACAATGAAAATTTAAGCGCTAAGAAGAAGCGGACGCCTAGTCCACGTGGCTCCCGTAAATCTACACCATCACCTCAGTCTTTAAAGACTATACCATCTCCAGGCATTAGTGGTAGCTCACCCCCTGTTGTAAATGGTGTAGCGGAGAATGAGTTCTCCAATATGGTTACTCTTGCCAATACTGGATTGTCTGTCATTTCGCCACTCAGTCCAGCTCATGGAGAAAACAAAGTGGGCACACAAGCAAAAGGAGCTTTTCTCAGAACTGCTGCTCAGGCTCCTCAAAATTGCAAGGATACTTCTTCTAAGTCGAGTGGAGTTGTGTTGAATCTAAACACGCCAAATTTCCAGCCTCTTAACAATTACTCAACTGCTAGCTCAGAATCTCAACATTGTTCCCAGGCGTCCGTGCAGCTGCAGCTACCACAACGACCAGTAACAACAACAGAAGATCATAGCTCTGGCATCCAGTTGCTGTGTGATTTACTGTATCAGGGTGGGGCGATACCCGGACACTTTGGACCAACTGCGAGCTTGCCTGCAGCCCCACCAACTACAGTAATGACCCCAACGTCCTTAGCCACGCCCGCTATGAGTCAAACTACCGAAAAGCGCCAGTCGAATAGTACACACCCACCCATCCCTGGGGGAAGTTCATCTCCAAGAAGAAGGAAGAGTTCTGGTAGGCCACCAACCCCAAAGAATAACAACGTAAACAAAACGCCGGGAAGAAAGAGAAGTTCACCGTTTAGTATTGATAGCATTGTGAACTCCAGTACAGAGTGTGACCAGCCAGCTAAAATTCTACGCACGAGTCCAGACTCGTCTAATGACCTTGAAGCAGCTAAGAAAAAAACCTCGTCTTTCAGTATTGCGCATCTAACTAAGAGTACAGAATCGTCTTTACCCAAACAAGATGTAGTTCAGTGCCTGGCTAACTCACTTCTAGGTAAAGCAGCAACTTCTTATAGCTACGCCAGCGCAAATGCTTCCCAAATGTCTACTCTAGATTCGGGTGATTTTAACGTCAAAAGCCAAAGTGCCCTTGGTAATCTTAACAGTTACGTTCTCAGTGCAAGTGCTGCTATTAGGACCAAGACATCCCCAGTGGGTGCTGTGGCCCAACCATTTCCATCAGCCAAGACATCCAAGCGAAACAGTGCTCAGAGGGTCAATCCACCTGCCCCAGTTAGGGAATTGCCTATGGACCAAATTCCTGGAAATTCGTTCTCGCCATCTAGCTCGGACAGAATTCTGGCAAGCCTTCTTCCACTTGTCACCTATCAGAGTTTGCATGGGGGTGTTGTCAGCTCAGCAACAACTGGCCACCAATGTTCACCTGGAGAGCAGAGTAATTTGGGAAACAGGATAATGCCATCTATCCTTCCTGGCTTAGAGTCCGTAGTTTTGAGTCATCAACCCTCAAGTTTACCAGTTACAAAAACTGGTAACTCTACTCAGAAATCGCCTCTGTCTTATTCGACTGTTGGTGTTACTTATCCACAGGCTGCCATCTCTTTGGCGAATTCCCAACAAGTTCCAGCAATTCCTGCTGCAGGCCATCAAGTTGTACCACAGCTTTCTACCATTCGGCAAACTGTAAATACATCAACAATTTCAACTACAGCAGTTACTTCCTCTTTGAAGGATATCACTGGTCAGACTTTGAGTTGTACCTCAGTTTCCTCAGAGAAGCCTTCTGGTTCTAGTAAAGAAGAAACAAATAGGGAATCCACGAGTCCTGACTCTGAAGTTAGAAGTCTTCTGAGTAAAGAGACTATGCCTCAGTCACCTCTATCATTTTCACCAGTACCGAAAGGACAGCCAGGAGAGTTTGAAAGTCGTCCTTTGATGCTAGTTGACAGCAACCCTTGTTCTTCCAAGAGTCCAATACCGCTACCAACCTCCCCAGCCATGACTGGTACTTCCAGCTCGTTGCCATCTTTTGGTAGTGTTTTCTCGCCAAATAAGGAAAGTCTTACACCTTCTCAACAAGAGCTGAGGTAAGGTTGTTTTGTATTTTATGTACTGTAACTCAGGCATTACCTTACTTCTAACATAAGTAGCTCACGCACAGTATCAGAATAAAGTAAAACCAAATGATCTGATAACTTATTTGCTTGCCAGTTAGCGTATAGTGAGCCTGTTATCTTGTCCTCGTTGCCATCGTTTGGTGGTGTTTTCTCGCCTAATAAGGAAAGCATTACACTTTCTTAATAGGAGCTAAGGGAAGGTTGTTTTGTATTTTGTGTACTGTAATTCAGGCATTGCCTCATTTTTGACACAGGGAGGCCACGCACAGTACCTTATGAAGTAAAAACAAATATTTTTGGCAACCTATTTACTTGCCCTTTTGCGTTATAAGAGCCTGTTATCATGTCCTTGTTGTCATCATTTGGTATTGTTTTCTCGCCAAATATAAAAGGAAAGTCTTACTTTTCCTCAACAAGAACTGAGAGAAGGTTGTTTTGTATTTACAAAAACTTAGCAAGGAATGGGTGGGTGTACTAAAACTCAGGCATTACCTCATTTTTAACACAGGGAGATTTGACAATTATTTACTTGCCAGTTAGTGTTAATAAGCTTATTAGCTCATTCCAATATGCGAGTGATTTGAGTGCCCAAATTATGAAATTTACACAAAACCAAACTTCCAACATGGTTAATTCTTGATCGCACATTTTTGGTTAAATCGGGCCGTAAAAGCCGGTCGCTAAACCAAGGGAGTCTTGAAACGAATCGAGCATGGACAACTCGTGTTTCAATTACTACTCGCTCGGTGCGACATAATTAATTAACGCTCGATTGGTGCGACATAATTAATGAAAAAGAGAAGCTTAATATAAATTAACTGAAACACGAGCCGTTTGTTGATGCTACCCCTCGGTTGGCGTTCTGTGCCTGGTACAACCGAAATCGTCAAAATCGGACTAAGACATCCCTGGTTGAGAGACCGTTGCAGGCTTGTATGGCTACATTTAACCAAAATTGTGCGGCCAAAAAGAATTAACAGGGTTCACACGGTCATGAAAAGTCATGGAATTTGAAAACGCATTTTCCAGTCCTGGAAAACTCATGGAATTGGGGGAAAATGGTCAAGGTCGTGGAAAAGTCATGGAATTTTGTTATCCATTTTGCTTTTGTATGTGAACACGAATTTTCTTAAAATTTTAGACCTTGTGATGAGTTTGTTTTGAATTAACAATCTTAAGCGTTTTGCTCTGAATTCTACGTTACGCTGTCTTTCATTGTTCAGAAGGTGTAAGTTGTGTTCAGAGTTGGATTAAAGTGTAAGTAGCTTGTTTTTTAGAGTGGATTAATTGGTTTCTCGATATTTTTTGGTCATGGAAAATGGAATTTGGACATAAAAAATTATGGAAAAGTCTTGGAGTTTCATTCCTCATTTTCAGTGTGAACCCTGATTAAGCATGTTTGAATCGGAGTTGATTTTGTGTATTTTGTGATTTGGACACTCAATTTATTCGCATATTGGAATGAAGAGGCAACCAAAAAACAAGATAACAGTCTAATTAACGCTAAAGGGCATATAACCAATATAGTATTTTATTTCATTTCATTCAGAAACTTTGTGCTGGCTCCCTGTAAAAAAAGCAGGAAAAATTTCTTAATATTTTTTTGTTCCAAATTCCAAAGTCTCCAGTTAAAAGATACCATTTAGTAACCATTCTTCGCATTCACAATCTAAAAATAATTACGTTAAAAATAAAAGCACTACGCTATAATATATTCAAAAAACCAACAGTATTTTCGCTTTGTGAATAAACATAAAATACTGAATAAGAAATGTACATGACGGAGTAATTATGTACAACTTAGTATACTACCGTTGAAGTTTCGTGTCAAAGTTAAGGAGTGACTTCGCACTCATTGCTTGATCTGCCGCTTTCTCTTTTCAGCGTAGTATCAACTGAAAATTATCCTGAATGGGTTTTGTCTTTTTTTTTGTCCATTTAGTGCCATTACGCACGAATTTGCGTTGGGGGAGAAGCAAGTGAAGACTAGCAGCTCCCGTGAGGCACAAGTTACGAAAGACTCCCTGTTTGAAGCAGGAGCTTGTAGCGGTAAAAAGATAGAAAACCTGGCAGATCAAACGAACTTTGTGGAATCTAAGGAACCAAATGCTAAAACGACATCTAGTTCAAAAGAAAATGCACAGAGGCAGTTTTCCACCGTCAAAGATACACAGCCGAACGACAGTGGTGTGACTGAAAAAACAGCAGTAGTCAATAACAAAACATTGCCAAACACGTGTTTAAACGAGAAAGTGAACATTGCTAAAGGAATAGCCAAAGAAACAACTATAGAAAAATCCGGAGGGGGCAAATTCTCGGAGAAAACTGTTGAAAGTAAAGCTCCGGTGCAGCAACTTAAAGAACCAAAACGGCGCAAGAAAGAGAAAAAAGGCAAAAAAGCTGCCAAAGGTGCTTTGGGCTTGTTGATTCAGTATGATAGTGACAGTGCCAGTTCGGCTGGGGGCATTGGCACTGAAAGTGATGACACCTCAAGCAACAGGAGTAGTCCACTTAGCCCACTGTCAACTGGAACAGCGGACGCAACTAACCTTAGTAACAAGGAGGCAATTCCATCCCCTCCGGCCAAGAATAATTCTGATCGAAGGCATTCCCAGAGTGCTGCGTCACTCACTAATGGAAATTTGTCACCAGGCTGTTACTACTCCCCCAAATCAACTAGCCCTAAGGGCGTGGCAAAAAAGCGCCAGGGTCCAAATTCCACCCCAGAAGAGATTAAGAAAACAAAACTGATTGCGCCGTCATGTGGGCCGGGAAGTACCACTAGGCCATTTGTTAATCTCAGTGATACACTTCCGAATGTTCACCAACTGCAGCAATGTACTCCAGGAGCTGTTCCCATGACAACAAATGCAGTCATCAACAATAACCCAGGGAACACTCAACCATCGTTTTCGAGTCATGCTACATACCCGACATCCTTTGCGGTGCCAGGACAGCATGTCGCGTCAAATTGTCTTCCTTACCCTACCACAAATTTAGGGTATGGAGTCAATCCGGGACCTTATACTCAAAACATGCCTCCTGGGTATTATCAACCTCCACAACAGGCTATTGCCCCACCCTCCGGGTATTATCCGTGGCACGGTAACTACCCCCCAGTCCCCAACCGTTATCCATGTCCTTACCCCGGGAACTCTAATGGACCGGGTAATGTCTATAGATAAGAAAGACGTATACGTAACCGAGAAAGAAACTGAAATGTTTTAATTAGTTAGAACTTGTATATAGGGTTCTGGGGATTTATTATTTTATTTATCGAAAAAATCGATTTTAATAAATCCTCTATTAGTGCAGCAGTAGATTATCTTGCTGATATACTTTTGGGAAAAGCTTATTGCCTGCCATTCACTTTAGACGCCTTTTATCATTTCTAGCGTTGCAAGTACTTAATTGTTTTGCAGAAGTTGATTGAAAATCATTGAAACCTCTAATCGTTTAATATTTTCGTTGTTATAAAAACAGGTGCTTTGGTTTTGTATGGCTCGAGTTGTTAATAACAGTTTCGTGTTGCTTTATAAATTTTTATTTGACACAACTTAATCGATTCAGTTTTTGTTGTATTTAACAAACAGAAACCTTGCAAATCATTTCGCTGTTTTATTTAGTAATGGGGGTAGTTTGAAATTAGCTATTTCGTTTTAGACAAACATGTAAAATTGTTATCTCTTTTAAGCATGAGTGTAAATCAGTTACCGCGTCTTTTTAATAAAAATTTAATGGAACCAAAAGCAATAAATGTAGTGTAATTTTTACAGCAATCCCGTTAAATTTTGCGTAAATTTATATTGTGAGGCTTAAACAATAAAACCCTATCGCCACAAATACGTTAAGCTATAAATTGTGTACAAAAGTTTTCCTATGGTTTCGAATAGTGGCGTTTTCGTAAACAAAAATATCGTTGACCAGTGGACGACGGGTGAGATGCATCGGTATTTAACGATGAAAAATGTAAAACCAATCCATTTGTTTGGAGCACATTTCTGGACTAGTTCAAGAAGTAATTGTTTGGACTTTTGAGACAAATCGATGTAGTTTAATTTTCAAGGAAGATATAACACATCTTTTAAGATTGACGATTGTATTTATTTTTATCTGTATTGTATAGTTTGGCTAATCAAGCGACACAAGGAAATTTCAACGCAATTAGGGCCAGGTAATCATAGCTACAACCACGTTTCGGAAAAGTTTTTGAGGTTTATCCATTTTACAATTTTTCATTATTTCTCAATGGTGAATAAAAGCAGACTGTCTTGGAAATTGTAACTTCTGATTGCTGTACAAGCTGCTTAGTGTTTCAAATGTTAAATCGTAATTTCTGATTGGTTGTACGAGCTGTTTGGTGTATTTTTTTTTATATTTTTAAAATCATCAATTTGGGATTCAAAAAAAAAATTATTTTCTGTAATTTCTGATTGGTTGTACGAGCTGCTTGGTGTATTTTTTTTGATATTTTTAAAATCATCAATTTGGGATTCAAAAAATGTTCCTTCTAAAACATTTCTTTTAATATCCTGCAAAAATGAGCAAAGAACTAGTCAACCCATGCATGGAGGCCGCCATGTTGCACTGACGTCACAACGGTGAAACTGTCAAAAAAATTCAGCTCTATTACCTTGTCCGGACTGTTTTATTGCTTGTATTTTTCGTAAAATTATCCATTTTAAAAGCAATTCAGCAAAAAGCCGCTCTTATATAAGGGAAGGTACGTTTTTTCTTTGGGGGTATGGGCTGGGGAATTTTGATATTTTTTTCCAAAAAAAGTTTGGCCCTCCGCTACGTTTTAATAAAAAAAACTCTTGACCCCCCTCCCCCCTTTAGGTGACTGACAAAAGTGCGACCCTCCCCTGACTACTACATGATATTTTCTCTGCCATTCCTCGGTTGCAATCAGTCCCTAAAGGCGTCAAAGAAAAAGACGAAGCGGCCATGTTGGTTCCCTAAACAAAAGAAATCATCAAAATTCTTTTGTTCAAGGGCACCAACATGGCCGCTTTGACGTCAGGTGGGACCCAGCAATAGAAAACTCAGAATATATATTTCGTTGTGAACGCAAACTGTTTGAATATAATTTTATATGTATCTCGATATTACCTGTGCGAGCTGAAACACGAAAAATGTGAACAATCAATGTAGGGTATTTACGTTTTATAGCTGAAGTTTGAGCATGGAAGTGTATAAAAGGTTAATCTGTAAGGAAAATGGAAAGTTAAAACCACAAAAATCTTCATTAAATAATTATGTGAAAAGGAGTGTGACCCTCCCCTTTTGATGCTCACTTTCACTGATGACCCTCCCCTCTGAGGCCCCAG
>JAOBRD020527699.1:0-16881 GCA_027575215.2 Hydrozoanthus sils | reverse complement strand
GTTGTTAAATAGTACAAGGAAGAGTTTCACCAACTGTGGCCCTCTCTGAGCTAAGTTTACATTCGACACACATAGTGATGTTATGTAGTACAAGGAAGAGTTTCACCAACTGTGGCCCTCTCTGAACTAAGTTTACATTCGACACACATAGTGTTGTTAAATAGTACAAGGAAGAGTTTCACCAACTGTGGCCTTCTCTGAGCTAAGTTTAGCGGTGTAAGGTCGAAAGGCATTGTGGTAAACTGTACAGCCGCCATCTTTTCCGGAATCATCAAAAACCATCACCCTAAAGTCATCACGTACTGATTATCATTAACGTGCCAACCAGAAATGTATTGGTGGTATAACAATACAAGTGAAATATGCAAGTGAAATGCAAATAGATACCACAGTGACGTTCACTGTATTCATTTTAAGCATAGAACAAAACGAAGAATTTCAGGAATCAATATTCCACTACACTCTTGCTGGGATTCCTTGGGGCGAGAGGGGGGTTTCCCTGAACCCCTAGAACCCTCCCCTGGCTACGCCCCTGTGGTTGGTACATTTGCTTTTCTTTAATACATTAAATCACTGAGAAATACTATAAAATGAATCTCAAACCAATATTTGAATTTTTAATATTTAATTTCAAGTAAAATATAAAGCCAAATAAATTAAACTACAACCTCATTTCTTAATATAAGGTTGATTAGAATATTTACTCAGTTTAATACAACATTATTTTCCTTTTTTTGCAGTGTGGCTCATTAAAATCAGACACACTTGTGAAAAGTTTATGATTGTGCTTCATTGTGTTCTTCGTATTACTTGGATTTTGAAGGAAGGTTGACTTAAAGTTTTTGAAGTTGGTTTGTATTTTCTTCTAAGAGACGAGCCATTGCCTAAAATAAAATAAAGAACATCAAACTTTGTCAGAAATGTTAATATGCATTAATTCTGAAACACTAGTTAGTGCATGCATAGTGAAAAAGGTGCGTACACAATGTAACTATAACAAAAACTAGCAAGTACGTGGTAAAGCGGGGGGGGAGGAGATGGCACAAAAAAGGTAAGAAGGAGTGAACGTGAAAGAGAGTTGGTTGGCATGAGTAGAGGTGAGAAAAAGAGTAAGAGGGTAAAAAGGTGGAGGATGGTGAGAAGAAAGCTGACCCAAAAAAGTATGAGGGAAGAAGGCGCAAAGGAGATTCGGCTAGAAATGGTGTAAAGAAGGGTAAGACTGAAAGTGGCGTGAAAGAGAGTGGGTTAGAAGGGGCGTAAAGAAGGGTAAATGGGAGGATTGTATAAATGAAGTAAAAGAATTAGGGAAGGGCGTGGAGGAGGGTAAGAGGGAAGGTTGTATAGATGAATTTAAAAGAAGGGAAGACCGTGAAGGAGGGTATAAGGGAGGGTTATATGGATGAACGTTAAAGAAGGGACGGGGCATGGAGGAGACTTTGAAGGAAGGGGTATCAGTAATTGATGTATAACATATACATTTCGCAGTAGAAACCTCATGCAGCTGGAGCAGCATACCTTTCTTGGTACGATAGTAGAAAGGGACTTTGCTTCTTTGTATTCTTCTTTGCCAGCTCTTGATTTGGTAACGAAACCTTCTCTTCCACGTTTCAATCCAACCATCTTCACTTAGAATCAATCTATTCGTTACCGCATCTTGATAACCGGCCATTAAATAAATTTTTCTAACGGCTAACCGCAGACAGTCACACGTTGCATTTGTCCAAACCTTGAGTTCTATGACACGTTTAGTAGGTAAACTGCTGCCTCTTGGTTTGAGAACCTTTCGGAGAATCTTGACTCTTAGTATAGTGTTCCCTCTCAAATCAGTCTGGACTTGTATTAGTTTAACACGAAATGCTACGAAAAAGAAAACATAATCTGAATTATATTTACAAATCAATTACAGAAAGGGAATACGAACACACATCGATCTTCCTATGAGTAAGGAATAGATGCATGTGTGTATATATATGTGTGTGTATGACGGGGAGAAGTAATTAAAGTACTTCAATAGGGAAAAATAGTTTTATGCAAAGGGTCTTAGTTGTTTATATATGTATGTATGTAAGTGAATATATGTTCGTATGTAAGTATGTATGTAATTTATGCATGTGTGTAATGTTACTATTAGAACTTCTTTTTACTATGATCTAGATACTGATTAAATGCAAGGATTTTACCTTTTACAAAAAATCACATCTTCGTCAGCGCACAGTGAGTTACGAAACTATTTTCTATCTATCACGTGTGAGAAGCTTGGTGTTGTCATGGTTACTGATATGATTAACCAATTACAAGAGAGCTTCCCGCTCAGACGCTCGGCCGGTTCTTTTAAGAAAGTTGTCGGTTTTATGAAGGAATTTCATCTGTCTATAAAATGAACATTTTCTCGTGCTAAACTTCGCTCACTCGTGAAAGATACTTTCAGCATTCGAAGATAAATTTCGCATTCCCGCGCCCATGTAATACTCTCTAAACATAGACGAGAAAAACGATGGCGGGAGCACTAAAAGACTCAAGTGTTGTACTTCCGACTCGTCCCTGCCATTACACTAACCGAAGGACTTCCGGGCGCGCGGTGCATGCTCATCATAATGCACCCACAAATTACTTAAAAAATATTTCTTTTTTCTTACCAAAGTCGAATTTACGTTGCTTGTAGGTTTTGAAGTTCATCGGTGATTGAAGCTTTCTACACTTCCTGTCACAATTACCTAGAGAGTAAATGTATTTGTTTCTGTAATCATATGGTTACTTGATTTTTTAGGTGTGACAGGGTTGATTATTAAACATTTTAGCTATAGTTGTATATTATTAAATCTATTTAACTTCTTTCTTCACTAGTGTTAACCTAAGACATAACTATAACACAAGGCTTGCGTCAAAAATAACACTTTTCATTACCATAAGTATGGACAAGCTACGGAAAACACAACATAGGGTACATCGGTGCCAAAGTCTGCAATTCGATCGATGGAAAGCTCACTGAAAAACTGAGATAGGACATGTTTCAAAAATATCCTGAAACAGAGCTTGCTAGAATCCTATACAAATTTATGAAAACTCAAAACTTCTTCTTTACTTAAGGTATATAGTTTTTAGAAAAACTATTGAATGCGCCGGCGAGTAATATTGTAAACTTGTAGTATTATGTGATATATAAATTATCGTCGCCGTGAGATGATTGGAAAAGCTGAAGCTTCTTAACTTAGTTTTGTAGACAGTCTACACAGTCTCTCGTTGTAATAGTTAGATATAGTTGTTACGCCACAAAATGTAATAATTGCCACAAAATGTAGTATTAACGTTAAATGCAATAAGAAGTCCAATCCAAGAAAGCACTTAGTACGTTTTTACCCACCTGTTGATGTTTGGTTGACAAAGGAATCTGGAGTAACGCAAATACCAGCGCTTCTCTCCGGTAATGAACTGCAGTCATGCTCGAGAGGCCATTTTCTATCCCACTGTCGAAGAACAGGCATACAGTCTTGCTTTACTTTCTTGCAAACTGATCTACATGGCAGGACAGGATGAGACAAACCCACAACGTCCATGCAGATGGGAAATGATAATGTGCACAAAAAGAAAACAAGGTCCTTAGAGCATTTTTTGCTTATCAGAGGACCAAATGTTTGGAAATTTCTTCCGGCCGCAAACTGGTTAAAATGGTTTAAAGCGTTTGGAAAACGCGCCAGATTGTAAGGTAGTGACTTGCATTCCGGAATCGAGATCGGTTGACAAGATGGACGAGGGAACGCGTCAGTAGTGTAGAAAAACAAAAGCAAGTGACAGAGACAATACAGCATGAAAACTGACATGGTTTCGCGGTTATTGGTTTGTATATACTGGACACCAGGTCGATATGTCGTCAACGATTTTGCAGCAGAGTATAGAACTTAAACCAACGTAGAAGTGTAGTCGTGGTATTCTGAAAATTTGTCAAGGAGCAATGACTCTTAAATAGAAACTCGCACCGGCAAAACTCTTTAATGTCTACAAGTAAAAATAGTTGCATGGCTTATACGGTTTTCTGTTCTTGGGATTATCGTGGGGAATCTTCTTTGGAATGATTTGTTATACTTAGATCAAATACACCGAAAGATCTTTGCAGGAGAGGATATGTGGAGCAGGGCCATATAATTATCTTTTCAACTTAATATTTGACCTTGTTCGTTTTGTAATTATAGTTAAAATCCTCTAAAAGAGAAAACAAACATTTCTGGAATTTTTAAAATCATTAATTACTTACGGGCTAATAGTTATGATATTATCCCCTGTGTCTGCCGTTAATCCGAATATAACTCAACACTTTTGTGCGAGCCGGTGTTTACAATATTTAGATGGTATTGTGAAGAAAAAAATCTTGCTCCCGATGAGCCGAGTTTAATGCTTCTGAAGATCTTCTCAATCGTGTTAAGAGAAACTAACATTCACGGCATCCGGAACAACATGGATCGTCACACGCAATAAATACAATTAGTGATGTAGAGATTTTGATGTCATCGCGATGCTTTTGTTAGCTTTTATTCGAAAAGTTGCTTAAAAAGAGAATCCGGCGTTTTACTGAAAAAGGAATCACCAGTTCAAACGCAAGTTGGCCGAGAGTTGTTGTCTATTTACAGCTTCAGGAATGGGGCATGCACGGGAATTTGGCGGGAATGACCGCTTTGAAACTGAGCGCAGGGTGGGGTACAATGAGCCCTTAAACCTCGCCAGGTTTGTGATGAAAAAAATCAGACTTTAATCTCGTTAACTATTTATGCTAGTGGAGTGCGTCCCCTTAATCGTTACAAGAACAACTTTTGAGAATAGATAGAATGTCTTTTTATAAACAAAACAATTCTTTCAATATTTCTTTTGAAAACGGTCCTAAACTAGTTTAACAGAAGAACGGTAATATCTCCCAAGAAAACGCCGTAGAGCGCGTTCCGTTTTTGAAGTTTACTTGGTGAGCTTGTCGTCTCCTTCGGTCGTAAGCCGCGTCCTTAACTATCGTCAGCTCGCACCTTGGTTCGGCGCTTGTAGTCTTTGCCGGACTGACTTTCTTAAGAATACTTCCGGTGATCCCTTGTTACCAACGTAAAACATTTTACACAGCTTGTGTTTTGCTGAGCTATAGTGCAAGTTTTTACATATACGCATGTGAAAAAGAGAATTCTTTCAGTACTTTGCTTGAAGAACGTAAGCCTCAAAGTGACGCCGGAATGTTTCTAATAGAAGCTATGAGTGAAATTCAAAGTGTGACTGACGTACATGTTCTAATACATACTTGCTTCAAATCCGATACAAAACTGGCGCCTAAGTTTGATAAGACCAACTGTTATGGGATATACATGTTTTTCATTGTTTATAAGTTCGTATTAACAAAACAAAAAGAAACTGCTTCACACGATCTTTGAACAGAGGATACCAATATATTTAATATTAAAAGTGATTTTAGTTAAAAGGTCTGCCCTTAACGTTTTCTCGAGTAACTAAGGTAATTTTATAAATGCTTTGTTACTATGATACTGGGAGGTCGTGTCAATAAAGCTTGTATTTATTTATTGATTGATAAGGACGTTAAATCATACGTAGGCCCTCGGAGTCCTGTAATTGAGTTGTTAAACCTGTTAGATTTTCCGGCTACCCAAGGACTGAGGGAAGACTATACCAAAATCGTATTGTTATTTTTCCGCTGTTCCGTGTTTAGGTCTAATGCAGTCAAAGAAATTCTCGAATACGAAAAAGACGCGCAAATCATTCCCTAGTAACCTGAAGTAGCTTATATGATTAAGGGCATTCCACTGTGGGAAAATAAAGAACTGACAACGAAAGAAATGAAGGTTAACTTTTTATTGAATGGAGATAAGATGTTGTTAGAACCTTAGAGGTTTTGCAGCAGCGATGAGTGGAATCAAATTTTTGTTCTAATTTTTTTCCTAGTATACTCCTAACCCAAGAACAATTTCTCTTCTTATTATTACGCATTTTCAACTTTTAGATAGCTCAATGCTCGTTTCCGACGACAATGCATGACTACAACTGCATCCTTTCCTCTACTCAGATTGCTGACGAAAGCGATTAAATCAAATAGCTATATTATTTACGTCATTCAGTCGTCTTTCATTCATGTGTACATGTCATCGCGAGAAGTTCAAGATTTCGGGCTGAAGACCTTAGAAAACGTTTTTCTCTATATCTCAAGAACAAAAAAATACTTTCGACCCATTTCTCACATTTTGGTGGCATGTCTATAGGCTTTAAAAAAAATGGGGGTATTTTACTGATTAAACTTAAAGCTAAGTCTGGTACCTTAGTTTAAGTGTTTTATGGCGAACCGATAGAAAGACTTACTGACTTTAAATCATCTTAGATACAGCATCGTTTTGTAGCATAGATTGCTAGTACACATACATACATTTATTTATTTATACATTCTGGCCAAGCTCAACAGACATCAATGATACATAAAAGTTGCTGATTTTCAGTTTAGACGTGTTTAACACAATGTATATACAGTTCAACAATTCAGTTTTGCCCCACCGTAAGTAGCCTTCTAAAGATGAAGAGTGTTTCCTCTGTCTCCTTGGAGAGGCTGTTCCAAAACATGGCATCGCCCATATCCTAGATCTTAGGAAGTTTGTCCTCGGCCGTGGAAGTGCTAGATCTGTATCAAAATTTCTCAGATTGTTGTTTCTTGGGCAGTCCCTCGCTCTAGTAAAAAATCTCTTAATCATGCTGCTTCAGAAAGCTATATAACGGACTTATGGCTACTGATAACTGAACTGTATATACGCTCTTTTTATTTTTTAAGTTCTAATCTTTTTTATAAGTTCCACGTTGCAAAACGTATTGTTCTTTAAATCTTTTGTCGGAACACGCGGTGACCTTTTGTTGTATGTACATTTGTTTGCAAATGAAAAAGGAAAACGTGACTTGAAAATTTGCAGCTGTTCAACTCTGCTCTTGTGGAGTAAGGACCGTCCCGCTTGGCTGAGGCTAAAATTGATGTTGGCCTTTTGGTCAACAGAAACTGCGGCCGAAACAAAAGCGGAGCCGCCTGGTTGGTTTCCCCTAACTGTAAAAAAAAAAACCTTTACTGAGAAATAAAGTAAGCCCAAAGCACGTTGCTACATAAGAACACGAGACTGAAAATCTCCCAAAATTTAAGAACATGTTAAGAACATGCCGAGGCTGAGAAAAGGTGAAGAACATTTATTTATATTGGCAGCCTATCAATGTAAAAAATTCAAACAGTGTTATTAAGAAAATGCTTTTAGGTTGGCTTCTTGACTAAAGTTCGCAAATAGTGTTTTTCATTTACCAAATCGCAGCTCTTACAGCTCCTGTATTTTAAAATTTGATACAGTACAACAAAGTACATGTAAAAATCAATATATACACAAATGTACCACATGCATACGATACATGTATACTATTTATTTTGTCTAAAATCAGTAAAATATTTTAAGAACGTGTTTAAGAACATTTGAGACTGATCGATATCCCGAAAATATTTAAGAAAGTTCAGTCTCAGTCGAAAAATTTGATGTTCTTATAAAACAAAAAGAGTGTATAGGAAATGAAGGCCAGATCTCAAACCTTTTCTTGCCTTCACTGCGTCATTTCAGAGTTTTTGTTTTAAATATATTCCCCCCAGGCCTCTGCACAATTCTATGTCAGATAATTTAATATTAATTACTTATAATTCCTCTTGCCTGAAAGAAGTTGAACTGCTTTTCCCTAGAGAAATTGAAGCATAATTGCTTTGCACACACACATAAAACTAGGCAAAAATATTTGGGTAATTTTGAACGTTCTAGGCTGCTCGATAATGCTACGGATATGAGTGAAAGGTTAAATGTCTTAAATTTTTATTTGACATTTTGAACAAGAATGTAAACAGATTTCAGGGTAAATACATCAGAATAAGAAGTATTTGCAAATCCCATCGAGCGTTTGTCAGAGAATCATTTATCTAGACAGTTCTAACCACAATTCATTGTTTAGAACAAATGGAATTTAACTTGGTATGCCTCTTAATTTCTCAAAAATATATTCTTTTAATCAGGAGTTAAGATACAATTCAGAAACAATGACTGATAGCAGAATAAGAAAGATGTGATAATCCGGTCTAAGATTTGTCTCAGAACCGTTACTACAGCTAGACATCAGTTTAGTAAGAAAACTTATCAGACATTATTAACAGATACTTTACTTTTTAAGCTCTACCCGAGGAAATCAATAAGAGAAACGGCCGGATAGTATGTCCAATTGTGTGTGAACTCTTTTTTCGAAACATTTCCTGTTCCCACCCACGTACAGTCACTTATTTACAAATAAGGTTAATAGATTGCCAAATTTTGGCTCTGGTCAAAAGCGTGCTTGGAAAGCGGTGGCTTTGATGATTAGGTGACGGCTCTGCTCGCTCAAGGTCAGGAAATGTTCAACTCTCTTGGGGTGTAGCTTTAGCATGCATTTCAAGAAAAGTAAATATAGGATATTAGATATACATGGACACGCAGGGATACGTATTTTGCCTTTGAGTACTGAAAGATACTTTCAGCATGAAAAGACTGTAAAAATTCGTATCCCCAATTGACTATGAATTGTTCTGCTTATTTTATAGATACTGGTGAGATTCTTACACAAAACACAACCTTTTTAAAAGAAGCGGCCGCGCGCCTGAGGCAGGAATCTCTCTTGTAATTGGCTAATCACGTTAGTAACACTGATGGTGACACCAATATCCCCCCTTTGAAAAAATAAAAATAGTATTTTCACTGCACGCGACAAACTTTTGTTTTTCTGGTGAAAGTAAAAATCCTGGTGTTTTATCAGTATCTTTATAACAAATTTAGATAAGATAATTCCAAAGTAGAAATGTACTCGCCAATTGCTGGTTTCCACCTTTCGTTCGTGAGAAAGATTTGCAAATAATTTACAGTGCTAATGCATTTCTGAGTTTTTTTAACTATTTTCTTCAGCATTTAAATGGAATCGAAAGAAGTTTTAATTGAAGATGAAAGTTTTACAACCAGTTTTGTCAAGTCATGTATTAGCCTGTGAACAGGCTCTCTGTTCGAGGAAAGGGGAGAAACATATCGAGCGGCAAAGCAACTCGCTTCACCGCTCGATATATTTCCTCCCTTTTTCGGACAGAGAGCCTGTTCACAGGCTAGTCATGTATCAATTGACTTCGCTTTTACAGTTATGAGCGTGAACTCGACTGTTTGTTCATAATTCTTTCGTAATCAGCCCATCGTGTAACTAATCAATGATCGTAATGTTTCGCTACAATTTGTCATAGTTCGGGTGGTGACCTGTATAATTTTTGTTTTCTTCTGTGTTTAACTCCAAAGGTTGATCGTTGCTACTATAAAGCCCATCGACATTGTGGCGACATAGAAGCACGGAGGATCATTTTAAACGTTTAGAAAAAATATGAAAAAAATTTTGTCAGAAATGATAGCGAAGAAGTGAAATGTTGTTGTTCAGGTCAACCATGACAAATGATAGGGCGCAGTCTGAGATCACTCTGCGACATAAACTTTCTTTTATTTTTTTAATTTGTTTATTTTGATGTTTGCTTGAATACCAATTCAATAGCAAATGGCTACAACGCTATTTCTTTGAGATATCTGTCGTTTTTCTGTGCTTTGTGTCGTTTGTTTCTGCCAATTTGCTCGATCAGGACTGGTTACGAGTTGCGCACGCAAGGATTTTTGGATAAAGGAGTGCTTTTTATCTTTCGTGAATTTGTTAAAGATAAAGACTGATTTTTTGCTTTCTTCGTGGGAAGGACATATCCATGTTCTATTTAGTAAAACTTTAAATGGTATTCCAATTCAGCTTGTATATAAGTTACAAAATACAACACATGTAAGCTGTCATTTTTATGTTGACGTTTAGAGTTCGTTCATATTTGTCGTTTGAAACAGAGGATAATCGGCTTTCAAACAGAATCACTCCACTTGCAAAAAATCTAGTTTCAATCATTGGCCTCGTTCCACTTCAATCACAATTCGGTAGCATGCATTTGCATAACCACGTGGTTACTACTAGTTTAACAATTATTCGATTAATTATCACCCATGACCCAGATATTCACTTAGCCTGAGACGAATAATTGTTTTAGTAAAATTACTCAGGTGATTACAGAGCAAAAATAAACAAGGGAAAACTGGAAAAACGCAGTTGTGCTTTTTGTTTTTGTTTTGATAAAATAACAATTAAAAATTCCATGCGTCGTCCTCAACTTGTCCTTTAATAAAAAGAAGTCCTAACTAAACTTTCTAGTTGAATTCTTCAATATCTACAATAGTTTATCAAGACAGCTGAAAAATAATATTGACAAATTTCAATGTATTTGTAAATTGACATCAACCTTCTGATTTTTTCCTTTTTCCAATTTCTATCTGTAAATAGTTCAGCTGAAAAACTGTAAATAATGATATCAATATAATAAATAAAGATCAGAAAAGAAAAAATAAGTCCTAACGGAAACGTAAAACTTTGAGAGGCATTTTAAAAGTTATTTCATCCACCTTGCTTTCAAAGTCTGTTATAAACTGGTTTTGTTGTTGTAACCATTCTGTTAAATAAAGGAAACTTTGTGCAAAATTTTATTTGTTGTTGTCATTTGCTCAATCGTGCGCATCAACATCTGAAACATTTCTATTTTCATAAATTAGCACAAATCGTTGTAACGATATTGTATTGCTTCGAAAAGGGTTTTTAAAACTTTGTTGCGCATTTGGTGCTTTTTTTGGAACAGCATTTTCTTTCATTGCGTTAATTTCCTCCTCGGAAACATTAACAAAATTTGAAATCACGACGCGCGAGGTGATTATAGCCAGGATATTATGTATATTACGATATCAACCTTGTACTGTCGCAATTTGTAATACCTGTCGCAATTTGTAATAGCACCCTGTCGCAATTTGTAATAATATACCTGTTGCAATTTGTAATACCTGTCGCAATTTGTAATAGCACCTTGTCGCATTTTGTAATACCTGTCGCAATTTGTAATAGCTTATTATCACAATTTGTAATAACCTTTTCAAGAAATTTTAGGCACGTCAACAGTCTTCCTTGGACATTTTGTAAGCTGTAGATAACTGACCATTTTCAAATGTGAAATATATATACATGCAGCGTACTATGATGTCAAGGCCATGTCTAGATATTTTGCTTTGTATTTCGTTTTCCTGGAAGGGTGTAGAAGCCATATATTTTTCATAAGATTATACAAGCAAAAACAAATGCAGGTGAACTTTCTGAGGATTTTTAGTTTGCTTATTATTTTGTCGAAGCCTTTTATTTACAAATTACTTTAACAGGTTCTGTGATGTATACGAGAATTCTGCTTATGTGTGTGCTAAAATTTTGAATTTCCTGTGGTTAGATATATGCATTGCAGAAAAGTTTCGACTTAACCAAACAACCTTAAGCTGCAAATGTTGGAGTTCTTTCTGAACTGAAAGAGACAAGGAACCATACGCTAAACTGAAAAAATAAAAAGTACTTTGTCCAAAAACATTATTTTCGGACGTTAGACTGTAGGTTTTATGTTTCTTAGACATTCATAACTCGCCAGGTTCAAAAGTTATTTGTAAAAAGTAAACTGAACCTTACAATTTTAGTAAAATCAAACGATTTTGCCAATCTTCAGGTTAATAAAGAAAACAAGAACCTGAAGATCAGCTAATGCTCGAAAGCGTTCGTCAAATTAAAACTATAAATAACATAAAAATGGCAACGGAATGGAGCTCTCAATAATATGTCTCTTTTGTCCTTTTGGTCTGTTTTGACGCCATAATATAAAATACTTACAAAGTGCTTGTGTACATATTTTACATAAATTTGAAAAATGTAAACTTATAACATAGATCACAATGCCAATTACATACTTTGAAAAAGTTATTACAAATTGCGACAGGTGCTATTACAAATTGCGACAGGTATTACAAATTGCGACAGGGTGCTATTACACATTGCGACAGGTATTACAAATTGCGACAGGGTGCTATTACAAATTGCGACAGTACAAATATTCACCAATAAGAGCAGCGGCAACTCTATATACACCTGAGTAATATAAAAACTGAAGACATCATTCATGATTTCTGTCCAGATTGAGAAAATGGTTCTCGGCTAATTAGAGCGCGTGTTTAACTGAATTTTTTTTATAATTTATTTCTACTCTAAACAGAGGGAAATCATAGCGAAATACAATATGCATGCAGTAATTGTAGAAAGAAACGCAAGCATAACTCGTAAAGTTTTGACGCCGAAACATGCTTTTTGTTGATGAGCGAAAACTTATGGGAGGTATAAAAACTTTGCCGAAAAAGGTACAAATTTCTGTAAAATTTCGACGAAATTTCTTATAAAAACAAAGAACGAAACGAAAAGAACTTTGTTCGCGTTTCTTTTTAACATCACGCAACATGAAAAACTATTACGAAATTCAAATTTTTTTGTTTCTATATCGCTCTGAGAGAAGTTGGTCCAAAGTTTGAATTTTTTTTAAATGGTGTCATATATTTAGGAGGAAGTATCCCTTTTATAGCGCAAGTCCTTGTTTAAGACTTTGTTCTAAAGCTTTCAAAATCGATTAAGTATATAAGGCAAATTTTTCATGAAATATTTGTTTTGCAAGCCAGTATAAGATACATTTTTTGAAATGTATGAATAAATTGAATTAAATTAAACTTCACCTTAGATCACAACTTGTTACAACATTATCAAACCGTACTTACAGCCTGCGAGCATATTGTATCGGTGACACGCTTTTCCAGTATAAGAACCCGCAAATTTGGCCAAGTGCATATGAAGTAAAAATTTTCATTGGTTCAGTGGACAGACCTTGCTTGATTAGCAACAGCGGCGAAGAAACTTTGTTGAAATCTTTTATGTATCTTGAGATATTAACAACTAATGACATCATGAGTGGTTCCGACAAATTTGCATTTTTTTAAAGATCTGCTACCAATCCATAACCTTTGAACAAACTTGAGCCAAACTTGGACTGATTGCCTATCTACCTCGAGATACATTGTCAGCCCCATTTTGGCTTTAATACGTCAAAAGGTTTTTAATTTATTCATATTGTTAAGGTAAAGATCGAACGGCTCGGTTGAGTTAAAAACAGCTATCGGGCCCAAGCCTTAGCTTGTTCTTAGTAGATTGTTCTTTAAAGTTTTTGGCCAATTTAGGCCTTGTTCTATGAAGTTGTTCTTAAAAAAGAAAAGCATGTCTGCCAGTCAACAACCTTATAACAAACGTGGCTCAATTTAAGATGCATTTCAAAGATTGACATCTGGTTACTAAGCAACCTCTCTCAGTCTCGACTAGTGATTATCTGTTGTGAGCAATAAACTCACTGGTTGTACATGGCCGAGTCTGCTGTTTAAAAAACGATCAGCGCTTGCATCACAAAGTTTTGAAATACGAAGAGGCCGGGTGGCTAAAAAGCATGCAAGTTTAAAAATCACGAGAGTTAAACGGTACGTTGAACTGTAGATGCCTTTGACTTTATCTATAGGAAGTTTTTGAAACGTACATACTTTAGAAATGACAGATAAAACATAAAACACATTCGACTAACTTTAGTACACTCTTTTTAATAAGAACATTTTTTATAGAACATCAACTGACTGAAAATCGACCAAAATTTACTGAAGAACACAACAGGATAAAATCAAAGATTAAACGATCGCTTAAAAACTCTGCTAGCTAATTAATGAACATATTCTTAACGGAAAACAATAGAATATAAAATAACAGAGAAAAGACATCGTTCTTGGCGAAGTTTAGACGTGTACAAAGATCGACATGTACCCACAATTATCTGATGGCCATGTAGTCCAAACGCTTTTTTTTTTCGGTTATAATGCAACTTGTGACTCCCATTAGATAAAGTTTTGTACGTGGAAAATGAAAGCAAAAGCATCTTTTAAAATGACTTTTCTTGCATTCATAGTTGTTCAACAGACACTTTAAAACATTGCTTTCCGTAAGATTCTAGATCTCAAACCGCGGTGCGCGCACGTCTACAGTTCCCGCCTTTAACAGGCTTGATCGTTTGTAAATGGCGCGAATATCAGTACTCCCGGCCAGTAGCCGAATGGTCAGTGGACGCAAAAAGTTAGAATTTCCAAAATGTTTACTTTTTAGCTTAATTTATCTTAAAACGACTTCGACAAATGCTTTGTTTTCTAAAACTAGGAACCTTTTAGTTGAGTGGAATTTACCTTTAAATCTTGTGTCGATTTAAATACGTATACTACACTTAAAATTTGTTTATCAAGAAGTGTTTCTGACAGAAAAGAAGCACTTTATGTTCGCTTTAACACAAACTTTATAAAACCTATTTTCAAATTTAGTACAAAGTTTAACAAAAGTCCTTTTGTTTCACGTTTCATCAAGGTGTTTAAATTTGAAAGGTTTGTTTGTCAACATTATATTACGTCAGCTGAAATCCGTCTAAAAGTTCAATTCGAGCAAAGTAACGCGAACATCAAAGTTATTTGTTTCCAGAAATCACATCCTTGTTCCTTCTGTCACCTGTTTCACCATTATTGAGAATAACCTTTGTAAATCTTTGACAGTGCTTTTGTGCGCCTCATCTGCATGGCATGGGATGTATTGTCCGGCTTTTTGTAGCCACACTTGCGGGCTCGACGCTGGTAACGTTGTTTCTTGTACCAGTATTCTTTCCAAATCTCCACGCTTCAGTCCTTTCTTACGGTAAGTGTGACAACCTTTAACAGAGTACTAACGTACTTCTAGTTTAGCTTGGTTTTAATTGCTTTAGTGGCTTATGGACAAGTTTTTACATTCAAGTCCCCAACCAACCTCTTAAAACGACGGGCGACACTGAACAAAGTTAAGCTTCCTAGCTGTCAACTAATGCAGTTGGGCAAAAGAAGTGACGCACTAGAATCCATATTAGGAAACTAGGAAAGTGCTTAATTAATCCATCAGTAAATCGGTCCCTGTTCTATTCAAGATCATCTTTTATGTATGATAGAGCCGAAAGAAAGTTAGCAGTAATTCTACACACGATAAAACAAAACCAAACTAAAAAACCGTCTAGTCTATCCATTTATCCCTCGCAGGAACCTAAAGCTAACCTTTAACTCAACCTTAAATCTAAACCAAAACCCAAGGAAGGGGGAAGTAAATAATTTCCCAGAAAATGAACTTGATCCGACATGATAATGTCCCCCACCCCCCGAATTATTGTCACATTTAGATGCTGGTTACAGCGCTTTCCTTCAGCAGCGGAATGATTTTGATAACTAATTTATTTTACTCTAGTTTTTATAAACAGTCCTTTATTGCAGAAGCAAACAATCAAAACTTTTTTAAATTTCTAGCTCAAAAGAAGTTAACGCTAGTAAACCATATTGACGACTTTCCGGTTCAGTGGTGCCGGCTACAGAGATGGCGAGTGGACTGGGAGCAAATGTTAAGCCCCTGCGTTGACAGATTGTCCTGGGACTTGCGAGACGTCAAGTTACGTGACCGCACTAGCGCTTTCAAGAGTTACATCACAAAATGGTTGTTAGCTCCAACTGGTAAGTCGAACAAAAATCACAGAATCAAAACTTAACTAATGTTTATGAAAATTTTGGCCGAACAGTTAGCTTGTTCGACTCGTTCTTCTAGGGTCGAAACTGTGTAGTTTCGTTGAGCAAGACACTTTCCCGATATGTGTAAGTCGACTCAGCTGTATAAATGAGTACCAGTTCTGCTGGAGGTTAATCTGCGATAGATTAGTATCCTGTCCAGGGGGAGTCAAACAGTCTCATCCGCTTAGCACTACGGAAGCAAAAAATGCCGGAGATATGCTCCGGCCTAATTGGCAAATTGGCACGAGAAAGGATTTAGCTTTATTTAGCTTTGTAATAATTGAATAAACGATCCAACCGATTCCCTTTGAATTAAAACAGGCCAATTTAGCCGATTCTTCATCCAGTCCGTAAACACAAAAGGGCAGCTTAAAAAGATTGGGGGCGACTCGTGGAGAGTACGAATCAGGCAGGGACCATCATCCCTTGCGCCATTGGTGTTTGATCTGGAAAATGGTTTATATGAGGTATTTTTTCTGGTTTTAGAACCAGGCAAATACACCGCCGAAATATTCCTCGATCATACTCTGTGTGATGGATTTAGAGACCCACCTAAGAAATTTTTCAAGTATGGTGAGTTGACTGTAATATCAAAATTATACACCCTTTTTTCCTTCCCTTTTTCCCTTTCTTGTTGTTTATTTTTCCTATTTTTAATTTTGCAAAAGCAATGTTTTTTCTTCATTTTCCATTTTTTTTAGTTGATTTATTTTTTTGTTTGTTGGTTAGTTTATCATTTTGTTTGTTTGTTGTTTTTCAGCTCTGATAGTTTATTGACTTCCTTCTGTGTATTTCTCTTTTAGTTTTCTCTCTCTAATAAGCGACTTTACATGAACTGTTGTTTCAGGAACCAATTACGGAAATTACAACAAGATAAATCAGTCTGTTTTGGGTTTCATCGGACGTGACTACATCAACAGACCTCTTCAAGGACAGGCTGTCGTACAATTTGCCATTCCACCATCACAAGAGAAAACAGGTAATTTTGCGCTATGTGTTGTTTCGGAATCTCGGCAGCTGCCAGTCAGATTGGAAAACTGTGACTTCTGAAGAAGTTAAGGTTGAGATAAGACATTGCTCTTTTATTTCTTTTCGGTTGGGGGGTGGGGGGACATTCGAGTAGTGTTTGAAGGGAGTTGCATAGTTTCAAAAGGCCAAATACACCGGAGCAGCAGCAGCAACAGTAGTAGTAGTAGTAGTAGTAGTAGTAGTAGTAGTAGTAGTAGTAGTAGTAGTAGTAGTAGTAGTAGTAGTA
>JAOBRD020527593.1:0-16882 GCA_027575215.2 Hydrozoanthus sils | reverse complement strand
AAAGTAGCAGGAGGAAAAGTAAAAGTAGCCGGAGCTTATTTTGAAATTTTGTATGCCTGGAGGTGTAGTCTGGTGCAGTTTCAGGACCAAAAATATTTAAAGGCCCCAAAAGTTCCCGGCGCAAACAAGCCGGCGTCGGGCGTCGGCAACTTTTTAAAAACCTGGTTTAAGTAAGCCATGTGAAACTATGACCAGAATTGTAAGCTTATCATTTAATTTATTATATATTAGAACTAAATCTAGAAACTGTTATTTTAAATAATCTCGCAAGAATGTGAAGATCTTTGTTACAATAAGCCATTTCGACATTTCAGATACACGTGCGCGAGTTAGGATAAGATGTACAATTCATGAAACTTAAACAAAGGAACGAAATGAAGAGGGATGGGACTTCATTAGTAATCCTTTCTTAAGTTTGATGAATATTTCATTTTATCCCAACGCGCGCTGGTGTTTCTGAAATTCCGAACTGTTTTATTGTAGCTGTGGTACAAATAGTTTAAAATATGATCATAGTTATTTTATTTTCTTCACCATTTATCTACGTTCTTTTCATAATAACAAATGAAATCCTTAAAACTAGAGCGAAAACAAAGCCAAAGCATCAACAAAGTATGTACCTGCAGTATTCTTTAAGCTTTTCAGCAGCTGAGTGTTCGGTAACACCTCCTTCAGGAACCTATAAATGTATTGCGTTTAGACGTAACTACAGAGGGTGTAAAGCCGACATGAAAACAAATTTTCAAAATGGCCGCCTCGCGTTTTGTGGATGTTTCCGAATAAGAGTTAAACGCCATGAAGGTAAACGCTATTCGGTAAAGCACTTAGGTCGCCACAAAGTTCGGGATAACACTTTCCAAAGGTAACACAGTATCATTATAGCAATTGTGCTGGTGAAAGATTAAACTCCGGGTGGAAATGTTTCAGATGTGGATACGCTCGGCTGAGCAAATGAAAACAAATAAAATTTCGCACAAATTTAATTTCTTTATTTGACAGAATAATTACAGCAACAACCCAATTTACGACAGCATTAATTTTGAATGCACAATGAATAAGTGTTTTCGAAGGTCTACGTCTCATAGAAGAGAAAACAGGAGTTTATACACAAGACGTTGCAACTTTCATCGCGTGCCGCCATTTTGAAATGTGACGTGTTACTGTTGCAGTGCCAGCGATATATGATACGAAGACCAGGAACCAGTTGTACGAAGCCTGGATAAGCTATCCGCTGAATAAAAGAGCTCTAGTTGTCATCACTAATAAATCAAAGAGTGTTTTACTCTTTGTTGATTTTAAGTGAGTAGAAGGCTCCTAAAATAATGGTTTAAATGGCATCAAACAACTTTTATTAAAGTTTTATTGCTGAAAATAGAAAGCAATTATCCGGCGGATAGCTTATCCAGGCTTCGCACAACCGGGCCCAGAAGGGTAGAAAAGATAAAGATTGGATAGAAGAACTAGAAGGGTAGGGAGAACGGAAACTTAGCTTAGTTTTACTTGGAAACAAGTAATTAAGGAAAATTTTACCGCATGAATTACTGTTGTTTTGTACTTCCTCTTTTAGCACACGAACAATAGTTTACTTCATTCTTTTATTACTTATGCTAATTTAGTTTCGTTTCACTTCTACCCGCTAGTATTTTTATCTTCTTATCATTTTGATGAAACCTTCCACAAGAAAAGACGAAACGTCAATGTACATTTTATAAAAATTTTAACGCGTGTAAACCGTAAAACTTTTTATAGATTTTAACTTTTTTATCATGTTTCATCCACGCGAAAACCTGAAGATTAGTAATGGAAATGGGAGTTAAGAGGGCAATTCTTGCTTTAACTCAATAACAATGGTGCCTTACCTTGTTTTCTAACCATGAAAAGAACTCGCACAACGCAACGGCGTCTCGGATCTGTGACGGAGTTGAAACATGATTATTCTTGAGTCTTGTGCTGCACGTTTTTATCTATTTAATTTTATTTTTTTAATTTTTTTCATTTAGCTTTACTACTCTTAGGTAGTCGGGAACCCCAACAGGTTTTACAACCCAATTATTGGACTCCGCGGGCCTACGGTTTAGCGTCCTTATCCGAGAAGACGCGAAGGTCTAACCGTTTGCAGATGTTAAAGCAAAGGCTGCACCTTCTTCTCAGTTATTTTAGACCTTGAGTGAAAGTCCGGCACCCGGGCCTCCCGCACAACAAGCTGACACCTTACCATGCTTGTCCGAAAAGTCTTCACGATTCTTGACTGTTTCCCTACAGAACTTTTTACCATGATGTTAGCCAAACGTAACCTCTGATAAAACGTTTTGAAGACTGATGGCAATTTTATAAAATGGTTCGG
Source organism: Hydrozoanthus sils (assembly GCA_027575215.2). Classification (NCBI taxonomy): domain Eukaryota; kingdom Metazoa; phylum Cnidaria; class Anthozoa; order Zoantharia; family Hydrozoanthidae; genus Hydrozoanthus; species Hydrozoanthus sils. Next base: position 14,538 of record JAOBRD020527593.1, on the reverse strand, counting down.
TTTCATCTGTCAGTTCATAAGAAGACTCTTCAGTTCCTACGTTGTGTCCCTTCAGTAAAGGGAACCTGCACTCAAAACCTATTTTTAGATATGTTTAAGAACATCAATTTCGGATTCAAAAGATGTAATTTCTAAAACGATTCATTTATTAATATTCTGCAAAAATGAGTAAAGAAAGTGCTGGTCAATCCCTTGGAGGCCGCCATGTTATACCGACGTCTGACGTCACAACATGAAACTGCAGTTTGTTATCAAAGAAATAAAACCTTTTTTGTTAAATTGCTTAAAAAAGCAAACGTTTTATATTCTACTGGATGATTTTACAATAAATGCTAGCAATAAAACATTCCGAACAAGGCAATTAAGGTGATTATTTTGACAGTTTAATGTTGTGACGTCAGACGTCAGTGCAGCATGGCGGCCTCCCTGGGGTTGACAAGTGCTTTCTTTACTCAATTTTTGTAGAAAATTAATAAATGAATCTTTTAGAAAGTACATTTTTGCCGAATCCCAAACTGATGTTTTTAAACATTTAAGAAAATAATTTTGGAGTACAAGTTCTATACAAGTGTAACGTACATGCGCAAGCCTTGTTCCTTCGACTTCCACTGCGTTTTTTACACTCTTGAAGCGTAACAGCGGAGTTGACTCCAAATAGAGCTTATCCTGAAAAGAATGAAAATTAAGCTAATATGTTTTCAAAGGATAACCATTTTAAGAAAAGAAAGACTGTTGTTGCAAGTTAAACATGAAAAATGAAAGGAACAACACTAACAAGGGAAATTGATCATCTTCAGAGAGGTCAAAGACTGACACGCTGTGATTAACCGAAGACAAGTGTAAGAATAATTAAGAGAGAGAAAACCCAAACTGCCCAGAGGGGGAATCGAACCCACGACACCCCGATCACAGGGCTGGTTCTCCAACCACTGAGCTACTGAGGAAACTACAGTAGCAGAGAGAGAACGAACCAACCTAAGACAAGCCAGGCAATCTCAATCCCAGTCCGTCCATATTTGCCCACACTCCTCAAGGAAACAAGGATTATTCTTTGGTTAATCAAAGCTTGTCAGAGTTTGAACTCTCTGAAGATGATCAAATTGATCAAATCATGCAATTGTTCCATTTAAAAAAAATGGTTAGTTTGTCATCGTGTTCATGATTCCCGAAAGGGTAGCATCGTTGGGTCTCCATAGTTATTCAGCTTATATCATCAACTTGCTATGTTGCCAACAAGCTGAGTTGGCAAGAAAAGGCGGACTAGAGTCCCGCTCAGGTTATAAACAGTCGGACGATCATATTCACGGACGAAAAGGAAGCCTGTGGACCTAACAAACTCATTTTACCACTTATAGGCTCACCTCAGGGATGAGTAACCCAACAGCGGCACTAGCGATGGGGCTGATCTGAAATTTAACAACAACTTTATTTCACCCCTAAACATTACATTTGAATTCATTATTATTAAATATATATATATAGTTTAAGTAAATAAGGGGTACTGACACCTGCAATAACCATAGGGCTAACGAGAAGCAGGTGCCAGCCCGTAAATAGATACATAAATAACATCGGTCGGAAAAACATACACAAAAAACAAAACATTTACACAAAACTATAAAAACACGAGGAGACTGAAAAAAGTTGCAAGACAGACATTATCACTAATAATTTTCTTGAAGCGAGGTTTTTATTGATCTCGCTTCAAACGCCTCAAACTTTTCTTCTAATTTCTGGTCTAAAATGGCCGCTAACTCTTCTCGTGTGATACTCATGACAATTAGGAACACAATTAAACGTAATACAAGTAACTGCACAAACATTCAGGGCAGCAAGACGCGTGAAAAGGCCGAATTCTTCGGAGCTAGGAGAAACACGGCCATCTTATCGCCGACCGCTGACCATCCAACAGTAAAGTTTCAGCAATAATATCAACAATAACAGTAATTAGTATTTACCAAAGCAAAATTCCAATATCCATTTTCGCGCGCTCTGATTGGCTCCCATATCTCGCAATATCCATGACTATTTGTTGATTTTGAGGCGGTAGTCAAAATGGCGTCGCGTTACCTGTTAGTCATAGACGAGGAAAAGATTGCTTTAAACGAAGAACTATTCTATAAAACACGAGGAGGACAACAAGATTTGGCTTTTTGGTGTTAATGGTTAGGACAAAATTTTTTCTTTCAAAATCTGCTTAAAATCCATGACATTAATGTTCTTCAAAAAAACCCTGAAGAATGTAAACGAAACTCAAATGTACACGAAGCGCGCGTGCTAGAAATAGAAAAAAACTTAAATTTTATCCTTATCTTTGAAAAATGAAGTGTATTTTATCCCTATCTTCTGGTAAATACTAAAACAACTATCCCCCTCAGGGTCGGTGTCTAGCTCTAGATATACACTTTGACGCTTCGCGTCTCAGTATATATCCATCGCTACTCACCTCTCCTTCTGGGGATAGTTGTTAATGATAATGACAATGATAATGATAATAACATTGTCCAGTGGGCTAATCGCCCTCCCTTGCAGTCATGGACCAAGTGGTGAAGGAGAGGCTTCACGAGGAAATCATGTAAAGGTGCACTATTATCCACAGACAAGAAAGACAGACACATACACAGTTGCTGCCGCTACACGACCAACGTACGACCTCGGAACACAGCTCCACATACAGAGAAAATAAGCTGGGTGTCGATTTTGTTGAGGGTGTAAAACCGGAGTAAACAGAAAAAACCCTCGGAGACAGGTAAGATCGACAAATCTCAACCTACATGCAGAACCCTGGATTCCACCCCGGGTCCATAGTGGTGGGAGGTACGAGTGCTAACTGCTTGACCATCCTGACTCCCCTGAGCCCAATTGTTTAAAGTCCGAATAGCTATAACCCATGGTTAAAATTTTAACCTACGGTCTTGTAGCAAACCTCGCACTGACCGAATTGAGCTGTAATTTTGGAGTTCACAAGTTTTTTCTATGAAAAATCTAAAAAAAATCTAGAAACGTAAACCTTTCCTTGCATTGAGTTAAGTCGTGTTCTAACCAGCTGAAACAAATGACAGGGTGCCATCTTTTGCTGAACACAACAACAGCTGTTTCCGGTGTCTGCACTATGATTGGATAGTGACAAAGCAAGTACCATAACTAAAGACAACAAGCACGGAAATTCCTGACTGGTTATTTTGGAATTACATTATATTGAGTGACTGTTCAAAACGCTCAAGAACGTAAAAATTTACTGTATTTTCATTATGATAGTACGGCTGAGGCTATGAAAATGACAGGACACTGAATGAAAGTGACAGAGTGCTAGATAAAATAAGAGAGCGCCAGGGAAAACGCCAGGGCACTGCGCCAATTCGTTTTGGCCTAGTTAGAACACTGCTTAAGTTAACCATTCTTTAAACAACCCAGTCCAGAAGTGTGCTGATTTCTAGTAGAATGTGATAGTACTAGGTACACCTATAATTACTAATGGTAAAAAAACGCAACGTCAGCAGGGTTAAACAAGTGGTTAACATGTGAGTAATTGGTAAGCATGTAAACAGGCCATAGTAAAAACTGTCTCACCCAAATTTTTCTCTCAGTTTTGGAAAGCTCTCCAACAGCAGTGGGAAGATCATCGTATGGTCTAATGCTGATACTCATATCTCCCAAACCATCTTTATCCAGACACAAGTGTTGCCGAACCAAACCGTCGACTTTCCTTGGGTCGACAAACAAGCTGCAACAGAAAACGATTTAAATGTAATAAAGAGACATTTCAAATACAGTAGAACTTCAGTAATTCGAACTAGGGTAACTCGAAATCCCGTTTATTCGAACAAATCCAATCTCCCAGGATTTGATCTTAGATGTAAATCAGTAAAACTCAAACTCAGTTATTTCGAGCCCCCGCTAAACCGAGCTCATTTTCATTTCCTATCGGAGTTCGAATTAACGGGCTTTTACTTTCTCCACTATTGCAACCGCTTGTACCACTGCCACATTACCACAACTACCACTAGCGCAACTACAGGGCTCAAAACTAAGCTTTTTTCAAAAGCCAACTGACTTCCCGAGACAGAAATTTGGTAGCCTGGTTGCAAGTCTTAGTAGCCATGTATCATTTCAACGTGTAATCAGTACTACAAATGCATCTGTAGCTGTGTGCGTAAGAATGATTGCACTTGTTTCTAGATTTCATTTTCCATCACATTTTGTATCACTTTTATTTGAAACCACAATTCCTAGTAAATCAGTCACAAAGGTTCTACATAATCTTGTAGTAGCCAGCTGGCTACAAGTTCTAATAATATAGTAACCAGCGTTCATTTTTTGGTAGCATTGGCCACCATTAGGTAGCCAGTTCAGCCCCTGAACTAATACTACCACCACTAATACAGTTTTTTACCACTTTCAACGCGTAAACCACAAGTACCACTAGTATCACCTGTACCATCATCACCACTTCTAACGTCACTAAAAATATAACTACTACAACTACTTGAAATACCACTAACAACACTAATATCTATCAATATCATCGGTACTACCAGTACTGTCATGACCGTCACACTACCATTTCCACTTACATAACCACTACTACAGTTACCACAACTATAACTACCACGGGTACCATAACTTCCAACACTATCGTAAACATTACTATCATTGTTACCACTATCATCATCGTGAATAAATGTAGTTTTTTTTTTATCGTATTCAGATCAACTCAACCAGCTGGGGTCAGTGGGAGCATTATACGGAATGAACGGGCTACCGTGCAATGCTTCGTTTTATTATGTCCATGTATACCTTTTTAAATGGGCGTTACACGGAGTGAGCTGGATGGCACAATAGACAGTTTAAGGTACGAGTTCGCCAACACCGACGACGACGGAAGAAAAAAGTAGTGAATACAATAGCTGCACGTTGGAATGCACCGTGCTGGCAACCTACAAACCATTAGGGAGCTTAAGCAATGAGGACGGCAACACCGACGACGACGGAAGAAAACAATAGTGAATATAATATATGCACGTTGGAATGCACCGTGCTGGCAACCAACTTTAAGATTACAACGTTAAAAGCTCAGTTTTGAAGTTTTTGCAACTACGAGAACGACCTACAGAAAATTATGTTAATCTCCTTTTACATTTAACCTAGACACCGTAAAGGCGTTCACTGGGCTACCTGTTTAGCTTCTCAGTCCGTACTTCAATTTCGGTATACATCAATGTGATGATTTACATAGTATATCACTGCTGTCTCGATTATATAAGGTGCCGCTTCATTGATTCATTTTAAGCTATTGAGACCCGAGTTCGATTCTCGCCCGGCACTGATTGTTTTTTTTTCTTTGCCCGCTAAATAAAATGAGAGTTGACTTTTAAATGATTTTTACTCGGGCGAAAGAGCTTGGCGGCCGCGCCTGAGGTACCGAGAGCCGTAGCATAGTGGTTAGTTCATCTGCTTTACAAGCACAAGGTCTTTTCGTTTCCCTTGAAACAATCAAAGTTTTTTTCTGTTTTCTCTTTTCATTTCAAGTAAAAACGTCATTGTAGCAGAAATAAGAAATGTTATTACCATATAAACAAGATATTAACAATCTCGTATTAAAGTAACAGTTGGCGATATTCTTGCATGAGCGACGATATTTAATGTAAGCTGGTTCGTTTTACCGACTCGAACAGATAATTCGACAATAACCCAAAAGAACCACGTGCACAGAACTTCAACGAAGCCTAGAACTCGAATAGGTAATTTGACTATAATCTAAAACAACTCCAGAACTCCATTACGAAGCATAACTAGAAAGAACCAGGAGCATAGCGCCTCCCAAAATTTGACAACTAAATTCAGCAAGTTTGACAAATGAAAACCTACAATATACTTAGTCTTGATCTTTCAATTCAGCAAAAAAAAAAATACCTTCATCAGAATCAAAAATAAAATGGTAGGTTCGTCACTGTGTTGATCTGTAACCTCGGTCAAGTCAGTATTTAGAGTGTTTTTGTTTTTAATCAAGTTTGTTGAAGTAGTTTTGTCGAGCTGTAGTTCATTATTTTGTTTGCACACTGGCAAGTATATTTGATTGCTTTGCTTGTCGATCGGTTTCTCATTTAGCTTCCCCTTTGATTGCTTGGAGTCTGTAGAACGACGTACACTTTCCGAAATGTACGCCCATGACCATTTTTTTAGTGTGGGTCTACCGTTAACAGTGTGTGAGGTTGCAAATGATTTGACTGTAATCTCGTTTCGCGACATATTTAAAAAACTTCTTCTTTCAGTCACCACGGTTGAGCCTTTTTTCGACCATTTGGTGAATCCAAAGTCCAAAACATGTGCTTCAGCTTGCACCGCAAGGAACTGTGTGATCGAAAATTTGTCTGGTCGACGACGACGACGACCAAGGAAAAACAAATGCAGACTCTGACTGGGCTTACCACAGGTAGCCCAGTAAAAAATCGTTTTATCCTTTTCTATTCACGAAGCGTAACTCGGACAAAAGAGAAAGCACACTAGCCATATGTTATCGAAAAGGGCTTGCAAGAAGTGTGTTTTTTGTAAGCTTTGGTCGTCGATGTTGCCGTCCTTAAATCTTAAAATCCCTTATGTCTTACGTTGGAGGAGGGAAGGGAAATTACTTGGAATTGATTGGTAGGAAGCTTTCTTCACCTTATCGAGTTTCTTGTCACGATAGCGTAGGAATAAAACACGGGGTTGTGAACGATGTCATAGCCACGCAAGTTGAATAACCCTAATAGAAAACAACAACTTAGCTCTGCAATATTTACATTACAAATAGTATAGTTTTAGGTTTATTTTGGCTTTTGTAAACATTGTAGTCATTTCTATTGCACATTTTAAAGGGTGGTTCTTATTGATTCAAAAAAGTGTCATCATCACAATCGAAAATTCTAGAATAAAAAATAAGAAAAGAAGACTATACAATGTACCAGACAATTACTAGTCTTATAACATAGAGGGCAAAATCACTCGAGCTAATTGGATACCAACTGGGGCATTTTTTTTCTTTAAAATTCAGGGCAAAATTTCTTGGCGCTGACTGGGCGCTGGTTTACTTCTGCAGATTTCCGAAGACTTTTCAAAAACTTTTAGAAAGTCTTAGGCGGTGCTTACATGATACCGGCGGATCAAGTTTCATTCCGGAACGAGTTCGTCCCGGTTCCATACAAATCGTCGCATTTGTTTACATGATAATTCAAAATGACTCATTCCGGAATGAACTCATCCCGGTTCTCGTACCGGATCGAAATTTTCGATACGGAATGAAATCTGACCACAATTTGTTCCGGTATCATGTAAAGAGCGTACGAGTTCATACCGGTACAAAAATGGCTGCGTAGGCCAGACCTCCGATAGACTGGAACGGGTAGAGCGTGCGCATTACAAAATTCGCGGTCGCCATCTTCGTAGTTACCAGGCTGACAGCTTGTTGTTGTCGCTTCGTTCCGGTACGAGTTCGTTTTGAACTTTTTCATGTAAACACGTTACTGAATTTGTTCTCGTTCCGGAATGAAACTCGATCCGGTATCATGTAAACATCGCCTAAAACGCCCTAGAAACTATTTCTAGCCATTGTCAAATATTTTTGAAAATTTCCATAGATTTCCGAACACTTCCAAACATCTCCGAAGACTATTCAAAAACCTTTTATTATCATGAAAATGCCTTAGAAATGTTTCCGAAAACTTCCATATGTTTCCAGAGATTCCAAAGATTTTCATACAACCACGGCAATTTTCGAAGAAACTTTGATAAAGAAAGTTAGTTAACCATGCAGCGCTCTCTCGCGGGATACGGCGGAAAATAAAGAATTTTGTCTTCGCGATCATAAACAAGTAAAATTTAGGAGAAACTTCATTTGTGTTTTCGATTCTTGAAAACATTCGTGAAATTTGAAAACACTCGTGACATCAGTCCTAAAATTTACCTGGCCCCATGCGATAACCTATACTATTTGCTGCTGATCAGATAATAAAGACAGAAAGGAGTTTAACGTGGTGTTACATGATACCGGATCGAGTTTCACTCCGGAACGAGTTCGTTCCGGTTCCATACAAATCGTTGCATTTGTTTACTTGATACTCCAAAATCTTTCATACCGGAATGGCTCATTCCGGAAAGAATTCATCCCGGTTCTCGTACCGGATCGAAATTTTCGATCCGGAATGAAATCTGACCACAATTTGTTCCGGTATCATATAAAGAGCGTACGAGTTCATTACGGTACAAAATGGCTGCGAAGGCCGGACTTCCGATAGACTGGAACGAGTAGAGCGTGCGCATTACAAAATTCGTTTCCAAGATGGCGCACGGTGTCGCTTAGTTCCGGTACGAGTTCGTTTTGAACTTTTTCATATAAACACGTTACTGAATATGTTCTCGTTCCGGAATGAAATTCGATCCGGTATCATGTAAACACCGCCCAAGATACGAGTACGTCGACAACGATGGTAGAAAACAATAGTGAATACAATAGCTGCACGTTGGAATGCACCGTTGTGGCCACCTGCAAGCCGTCCACTTTAAGATAACAACGCGAAAAGCTCAATTTGAAGTTTTTGCAACAACGAGAACGGCCTACAAAAATTTATGTTAATCTTCTTTTACCTTAAAAAAATGTTTATCCTTTTCTACTCACAAAGCGTAACTCGGACAAAAGAGAAAGCAAACTAGCCTATGTTATCGAAAGGGGCTTGCAAGAAGGGTGTTTGTTGCAAGCCGTCGTCGTCAATGTTGCGGTCCTTAAATCTTTAACTTCCTATTACGTAATAAGGACGGGAACGTTTACGACGGGGTTTTACTTCGTGTAGAGGGCACAGAAATTTGAACAAATCAGAATAATGATAAAGTTTACCCAAACCTTACATTAACCAATCACAAATCTTGTTTGGTTCTGTGTCTGGACGAAGGCTTACACCAATAATTTTCGATCATGTATGGCTAGTTTCATTTCTCTTTTACGAGTTGTGAACAAAAAAAAGTTTCCTTCGTAAAGCCTGGTTCACACTTGTGAGATAAGCACAAGCACACGCACAAGCATAAGGAACCGATGTTCACACACGTGAAACAAGCACAAGAAAATAAAAAATACACATGTGCAAAGGTTGCAGTACTGGTGACGACATGCTTATGCTTATGCTTGTTTCACGGATGTTCACACAGGCGAAACAAACGAAATAAACATAAGCACAAGCACAAGAGAAAGGAAAATGTTTTTTCTTGTGCTTGTTCTTGTGCTTACTTCACGAATGTTCACACTTGGGTTTTCCTGTGCTTGTGCTTGCGCTTATGTTTGTGCTTATCTCACAAGTGTGAACCAGGCTTTAAGGTAAATGCATTTCAAATTTGAGCTTTTCATGCACAGTGGAATTTTAAATAAAACGGTAAGCAGGTGGCCAGCACAGTGCATTCCAACGTGCAATTGTTGTATTCACCATTGTTCACTACCGCCATCGTCAGAGTCGCCGCCCTCGTTTCTTTCAAAAGGTTCACTCTATTCACCTGACTACGTACAACAAGAGGAGAAAGAGGCACTCGATGGGAAAGTGCTCAACAATATAGGCGAGTTTTTGTTTACATTTTTTGCCTCATTAGCATAGTCATTATTCTTTCTAATTCAGCTACAGAAAAAGCTTCTGAATAATGAAATGTTTCTGCAGAACAAACTTTCTCTGAAAATAATTTATGAGATTAATATGCTGAGTAATCTTTCCGAAATATGGTTTTAAAAATTGTAAATTTTACAAAGAATGTATGGCTCATTATCGCTCTTGCCTTCAGCTGCTTTGCATTTTTTGAGTGGTAACTTCTTCTTTGAAACTACACTTACAAAAACAAAAGTTTGATCGCTAATTTATTTTTGATAAGCACTCTCAAGTTTTAAAGTCAGTTGTTGTTTATCTCTGTTCTTTCTACGACTTAAGTTGTATGCTAATGAAGCAGAATGTAAGCAATGACGTCAGTTGAAACTCGCCTATAGCTTTGACTGACTTACAAGCAACTTCATCTAATGACGTAACAACTAGAGCCGAGGCCCTTCTCTTCTCCATTATGTTCCTTACATCACGGACCTTTTCTTGCCAAGTTCTTCCTAACAAGTAAAAAATATTCGACTCCCATCAAATCATGAGATAAAAAACATTTCTGATCTAATAAATTAGGATAAAAATGATTATCTGTGTAACGTATTCAGGAGTCACAAGTGTCAGAAAAGCTAGCGAAACTGAGTATCAAGAATGCAAGTCGAATTTGTAAAATTTGTAAAACTTTCTTGTTTCTCCTAGTGTTGCATGCTAACATTGTTTGCACAGCTAAATATACCCAAGAAGAAGTGACAGAGGTTTTTGGCTTTCTATTTTGTAGCAATTTGGGTCATCGAGGTAGGTTGTACTATGTTCTCTTCTTTTTCACGTTTTCGAAAGTATTTTGTCCTGTAACCTTCATCACAAGCTTTCGGCAGGTATTCACTTGAAGAGGGCAGGACAGCTGCCGAAAGTTTGTGAATAGACAGAAAATGTGGGAAAGAAGAGAACATGGCCCACTTTGTACGATACTGAACTGCAGGTCAACCGAGAGAAAAAGAAAAAAACACCTCGTGAACAAACCTGAAATTATTAATCGGCTCAACGACCTCGACGATGAACTACAATACAAAACATCAATCTTTAATTTTTCCCGCGGTGCAAAACTTTTAAAGTGCTACTGTCGCGAAAACTTCAAACTAGTTTAAAATATCTAAAACTAAAGTTTTATCCGTATAATTTCCGCTTAGACATTTGCTACCGGGTAATAAAAATAAATTCGCGGAGACTTTACGAAGACAAAATGCCTATTTAAGCGCCAAAGCTGCGAAACTTTTTAAGCTCATTAGATATGTGCGATGTCACATGATTTCAAAGGAAGATCAAAATCTCACTTTCCCGGTCAAATTCATATAATCATAGCGAAGTTTGCATGGCTGATGGCCCAGTGTTTGAGCAAAAAACTCACTAGTTCCCTGTAAACGCTAGTATAGAGCAGCTTGGAGTCCTTTCAAACCATGTAACGTCGTAAATCGTTGTCATAAATTTGAATTTTATTCACACTGATTGAATTATTTTGAAAGCTTATTTCAGGGACTTAAAATGGTCAGGTAAGCACTTTCATTCACATACTAATCAATTTATCAAAAAAACTCGGCGTGCAAAGTAAGAAAATGAGATATAGGCTAAGAATGATTTTCAAAAAAATATTGCAATAAACAGGCTTCTTGGTTTTGATCCAAGGAGCCATATTGTCATTTATTGTAAGGAAATATTTAAAAGAATCAAGAGAAAATTTAACAAGTTACCAGAGTAAGAAAACTCCATGGTAAACAGCTTGTTGCTTGTTCGTGTTGGCTTGTTGTGGTTATTCCATACTTTATCCACTAGATCTGTTTCCACGGGGACCAGCGACACGTCCTCGAAGGCGAGTTGCTGTAACGATAGTAACGAATACTCAAATTGCGAAAACGATCGCGAATTCAAAACGGTGATGAATTGAAAATGATATATTTTTAGTTTCACTTTTATTGACGCCTATGATATAATGATAATGGTAACGTTATAGATAGTGGTAATAATATTGTTAATGACATTTACCATGATGATGACAATGATAACGATGATACTGCTGCTGATAACGATAACGAGAATGATGGTTGTATTGATAATACGTTAATGATAACGGTAACGATATTGTTAATGAGAATGAAAATAATAATGATAATAATGATAATGGTAACGATGATAATGATAAAGATGATATGATAATCATAATGATAAGACAACGGTAACTATAAGTAATGACGATAAGTTAATGATAGGAAAATGATAATGATAAGATAATAAGATAATATTAATGATAATGATAATGATAGGAAAATGATAATGATCGATAATGATAAGATAACAATAATAAGATAATATTAATGATAATGATAAATATAATGACAATGATAACGATGATAATAACGAAAATGATAAAAATATATTTTTAAGTTTCACTTTTACTGACGCCATGTCATTAACAAAAGTGAAAAGTACAGTTTCATGTTGCTAATGACGAGGCCTCCAACAGACAACAATAGGGATACAGACTACGAGTTCCTTCGTCACGTTACTATTTGCGTAGGTTAGCGTTGGCAGAATTGCTGCAAATGTCACACCACTTGAATTATCATTGTTATAAATACAACAGTCAAAGTCTACCAAGTTTTGTTAAGAAAGTACAAAGAGATTAGAGGGGGTACAAGAATTGCATGAATCTGTCGAATTAAAGATTAAGATGGCGTTACACGCGGCGATTTTTTTAAGCAATTTTTTAAAAGATTATTTGTCTCGCAACCTCGTTTCCAGGCCCTTTCCACCTCCTCCCCGTCGAGAGAAGGAAGAGGAAAGCTCTCTCTCGCTGTATGTTACACAGTGCAATGGCTCTTTGTAACTAGAATCATTGCAAAATTAGCTCTTCATGGATTTCATTTTCGGCAACGATGTTTGCAACTTGTACGTCTTGCAACGATTTCAGCCGTTAGACGGGTCGTTACCCGCCGCAATGGTTTGTATAACCCGTCTGGCAAAGTCGCTGTTGCAAGACAAACTGCACCAAAAGCAACATTAGCTTTAGTTTAAGTTTTATAAAGTTTCGCAAGTCAAACGTGTGCAATATACAAGGTTTTCAGTCATCGCTATTAAAGAGTCAACTGTTATTTGACTAATTGGTAGTTTGAGAAAAAAGTTTCTTTGTTTAAGGTAGGTGTAAACGTTACGTCAGTTGAATTATAAAAAAGTTCTTCAAATTGGCTTTCATTTCTATTATATTATTAGATCACTCCACGGCGGCTCTCTGGCCGTCATCCAGTAGCAGTTAGTCTTCCCTTAATAAAAGTAAATATAATAATAATAATAATAATAATAATAATAATGATAATAATAAAAGTGCTAGAGTGTTAGATAGAAAAAGAAAAGACTTGAAAGACCCCTGGTCATTGGCTATGACTCGCTCTCATCAGACATCCAACGGCATAACATCTGCCAGTGCTATAAGCAATTTTATGATAATAATAATAATATTAATAATAATAATAATAATAATAATAGTAATGCCTTTATTAATCAGTAAAAATACATACTATATTATTTTTACAATATATAACCTAATATACAAGAAAAATAGAACTATTTGATAAATAAATTATGTTTGAAAAAAGCCTATTTACAAAAGAATGATTTAAATCACTCAGTATTTATTCTAGGTAAGAGACTGTGAGTACTATAAGTCTTTAAGAGGATTCCTTGACTCTAGGCAACTTAAAATAATTATCTATAAAATAGGAAATATACTTCCACTTGTAGCAAATGGCTAAGAAAATTCTGAACAGTAGCGAGCTCAGGTTTAGAAGCATCAAAAACTCTGAGCCGATAAGTAAGCTCAGGTAGGACAAGGCCATTAAAAAGATGGTCTACAGATATCATCCTGACTCCCAAAGGTATCAACTGAAGCAGAACAAACCTTTGCGAGATTCCTGAACCTCTCTAGATGGAAAGGAAAAATAAACAGCAGTCAGACAAATCAACAGTTTTCAGGTAAGATATCCTTCTGAGAAATGAGTAAACTAAAAGAAAACGAAATGAGTAAATTCAATTAAATAAAAATAATAAATAAAATAGAATAAAATAACTAAACTAAATGAAAACAAGTAAAATAACACTGATGTAATTTACAAAATAAAAACAACTGTTTGGTTGGCATGTAGGCAAAGTCTTAAAATGAAGAACTATAAAAAGAGCTTCAAGATCTTATATTACTTGATTAAAAATTTTGAAAAAAAAGGGAACTAAATAATTCACACAATGGAAAAGATCCAGCAAACTCCACATGACAAAAACTACCATTGAACTCACAACTAAAAATAATATAAAAAACTAAATCCTTTTCTTGAACCTAAATGGCTCATCGGTCTGATGCTTCTCTCTGGTTTTTGTACTGCTGAGTGGGTGAAATCTTAGACTTCCCCTGGACTCGACACTAATCCATCAAAGGTTAGCCCCCAGAAGAACTGGTACTAGCTCATTTATACAGCCGAGTCCACTGGGACAAAGTCAGGTAAAGTGTCTTAATTGTTTAAGAAGGCACCAGTCTGCAGTATGGAAGGCCAGAGTTCCATTACTAGCTAGACCTTTATTCAGGGTCTTAAAATAACAGAGGAGAGGGTGCTGCCTTTGCTCTAACAAACGTCCTTCATGTCTTCTCAGATAAAGACATCAAACCATAGGCCCTCAGAATCCTATAATTGGTTTTTAAAATCTGTTGTATTTTCCAACTATCCAAAATACAAGTAGTGTAAACTTTAATTAACTAGAGATGCACCCTAGTAACAGGATCTTGGCCCTACTAACGGGACCTTGGCCCTACTGATGGGATCTTCCTTCTACTGGCAGGATCTTGACCCTACTGGCGGGATCTTGACCCTACTGGCAGGATCTTGACCCTACTGGCGGGATCTTG
>JAOBRD020527486.1:0-16884 GCA_027575215.2 Hydrozoanthus sils | reverse complement strand
ACTGAATGCAGGTCTTTATTATTGATTCTGTCATCTCACTCATGAAAATGAAATAAAATGAAGAGATATGAAAATAGTTATGATTAAAGGTCAGAAATGGAAAGATTGGCAAAATTTTTATAACAATTATTTTATATTATCTCAAAAATGATGGACCACTGAATATCTTGGGTCAGCTTTCAGCAGTTTTTGTGGATTAGTTATACACTGATTTCTGTGAAAAGTCTTTAATTATGGAAACATGTTACAACATGGCTCACTAATAGTATATTCTCAATGGTAATACTAAATCTTATATTTATTTACTAATACTTATTTAAGAATAGGTACTATAAATTACTTATCCCTTATGTCAGAATAGGCACATTGCACTGTTACCTCTGGACACACACCATAAATATGAATAGATTGTTGTCACCCAATTCTCACATATGCTGGGGAAAGTAAAAGAAACTGGAAGGCACGGGGGGCCGAGCACAAGCCTGGAACCAACAATAATATTAACTCTGCAATTAAGCAACATGCACAAACCAGCCACGATATCCATCCAAATTATGCCAACATTCTCGAAACA
Source organism: Hydrozoanthus sils (assembly GCA_027575215.2). Classification (NCBI taxonomy): domain Eukaryota; kingdom Metazoa; phylum Cnidaria; class Anthozoa; order Zoantharia; family Hydrozoanthidae; genus Hydrozoanthus; species Hydrozoanthus sils. The sequence goes on along the minus strand of JAOBRD020527486.1, from coordinate 16,310 downwards.
GGCGTGAACAACAAAAACAAAAGGCTTTTCTTTGAGTCGTTACACTCTTTTTTTAGATAAGAACACTAAAAAAACGTGCCCCTTTCCCAAGGGTTTATGTTCCACTAATTACCTCCCTGGAGGGTAACGAACAATAGTTTTTTAGAATGCTTTACGAAGCTTGCGAAGTTGTACATTTTTATTCTCTGAAGAAGACCACAGAAGGCGGTCGAAAATTTTGAGCTAAACTTTTATCATTTTAGATATGTTTAAAAACGTTTTTATATTTTAGCAATTCTCAAATGTTCCAGACTAATTTCTATAACTATATACATCTTTTATTTCATTTTGAGTTTCACAGCAAAATAATGGAGCAGGTACTAAATTAAATAAACGTCTGTAAAAATAATTCAGCAGCCAAATGCCTCTCTTAATCTGCTTATCATGAATCATTTCTTTGCTGACTTAAGTCTGGGAAACAAAGCTGTTTTCCATGTTGTTTTCTTCAACTCCCTGCTGTTTGCCCCAAATGTGGCTGCTTGTCTCTTTACAGTAATTTTATCAGTGATCCTCTTTGCATCCAGTCAAATATTTCTGAATCAAAATCCAAGTTCCTTTAATAATTTGACAACAGCATTTTTGTGTTTTCCTTTTAACTTAACCTGGCTTGTAAATTCATTCACTTGACAGTCGATCTCATTTCCAATGCGCTGTCTTAAGCAAGCTTCAAGTTCCTGTGGAAGAATTTATTTGTTAAAGTATTAAATATGATTTACCCTGAAACATTTTAAGGTCATCGAGGGTCGTTCTATACACAGGTGCCTTATAATGATTGTAGAGTCTCATAAATTATGTTAATAATGTTACTATGAATATTTATTCATACTAATTTTACTGAGCACTGGCATATTTTGTGGGCATAAAATTTTTGCATTTTGCCCAAAAAATAAATTTAAGGGCATTAAACTTCACGAAAGTTGTCAAAAGGCACAGATTTAGTAAACTATTTTGAAGCTTATTGCACAATGACTTTTAAAAATAACAATTGATTTTCGATAGGCAATCAATGGAAATAACTTTTTTAAAAATTGTTAAGGCTGGCTTGTGGTTAAAAACTAAAAACTTTTAATAAAACTCTAACGTTTTCGACTAAAAAGTCATCATCAGGAGTATATGGTTACTTTTGGCAGTAAGTCTAGTTTATTGCATTAATTGATTCCCATAGGGAACAGTTGACAGTGTATAAGTGTAGCAGTTCCCTTGTTTATTAAGTGATGGGGACTTTTGTTTGATGAATAGGCCTTCAACTATTTTTCGCTTGGCATAACCATGGACTGGAAACAATACTTTCCATGAGAAGACACGTGACAGAAAATGCTTTAGATGTCTTGCTGGTTCAGAATTGTGTAACGGATCACTGTGTTAGATATTTTGAGTCCCAACAAAAATGAAACATAACTTCAATGTCAGAGATCTGCATAGGGCTAAGAAAACAAGGAACTTGGCTTCTTACCTTAAGATCACCTTTAATCTTTCTTATAATAGTTAGATGCTGATTTCCTCCCCTCTTGATATCACTGTACACTGGTAAATTGTAGGTGCGGGACCGCCTTATGTGAAATGGTAGATTGGGTGGAGGGTCTAAAAAAAGGTATTTTTAAACAACTTGAGACATTAACAAATTAATCAATTGTACATAAATAAGTGAAATACCTCTTTTTGTAAATTGACAGTACTAAAGTTAATGGAATAAATCTCTCAAAACTAAACTACAAATTTTTCTGAATTGGGCAGTGTGGTTCTTTGAAATAATATCAGGCTAGGGATTATACAATTTCTTATTTACATTTGCACTAAGCCTCCTAGAGTTCCACCTCTTAGGGTTGAAATCCAGGATTTTGGAGTTGTTTAAGATGTTAAAGCAATACTTGACATTTCAATACAACATAGTACCTTGATGGGTTTCCTTTCAACATAAACTAATGTTTTCAAAAAGAAGAGGCGAGTGAAAGATGTATAGTGTTCTGATAGTAACACTTAAACTATGTTTTGTCTAGAGCTATGATTTTGAGTGTAGTACATTTGAATGGTAAGAATGAGCCAAGACTGTGCCATAAGGTGTGAATCTAAATTTCTAAAAAAAGACCCAATTCTCTTTAAACCTCCCTTCCCTAATAATGAATACCACACACATTTGTGAGAGGAAGTGAGAACATGGAGTACAAAAAGTGACTCCCACAACTATTTCAACACCAAGAAGATACATTCTGATAAAGCGTTGTCAAGCTGAAAGATAAATCGTGGGGGGGGGGGGGGTTACGTACTCTTGCTTCATTAAGTGGAGCCAACAGAGCAAGATTAAAACACCATCGATTTGCAACAAAATGTAAAATTACTTAGCACAGAATTTGCCATCCAAAGAAACAACAGTTTTTATATAACCAGTTTAAAAGAACTTTTGGCTAAATTTCTGTACTGACCCATACTTAATTATGCACACAAAGCTTTTGATCTTTTAATTCCTGAATTTTTTCATCACGAAATGACTGACTTTGTATGTTTTATTCATTAAGGAGAAGTTCTTTCATTTTTGAGGATAATCTGGCGCATGACTGGGGCAATTTAAGGGTTAGTATTAAATCCAGTATTTATAGCTACCACTAATCTTTGTGAATTCAAAACAAATTAAAAAATGCATTCACAAACAACCAACATTTCACCAACATACGTGTTTAGAGTTGGTTATACACCCCTTCCCCCCCCCAACTTCGTACATGTAGCTTCCTCCACTACACATACACCTAGGTGAAGGGGGGGGGGAATGGCCTCTCCCCAGCTCCTGACAAAGTTGGCCATGGTGCGATTCATTGATGCGAAGCCCACGCAACTTTAAATCTTTACCATCCAAAACCAGTTTAGATAGTTACCTGCTGGCGGAACCCATCCACTTGGTGACTGCTTAATTTGCTGCAGTCTTTCTGAGGTCACGAACTTTTCGTAGTCAAGTTTTGATGAGTATAACTTGGGTCGAGTTGCAAGCAGGCGGACAAACTGTAATGATAAAAGATGGTCATTATTACCAAAAAATAATTACACTCGAGTGAGTCTTTTCTGACGGTTACTAATGTATTACTTACATACAAAGGTGACAGTGAAACAAAAAAACTTCTTCTACTGCACGCGCCAAAGGCCGCCATATTGTTTTAAGGGTAATTCTGCTGGTAGCAAAGCTCTTGGGCTCAGAGTTTCCCAGAGAGCAACGCGCGCCGGGTGCTCCATTTCGATGCGCAGAAGTCGGATTTTCTTCCTCTTCAAATTTTGTTGCACCACCACGTGTAATCGTTGGTAAGATAACTCAAAATAAATCGTAATACTCTGCTTCTTTCAAGTATGATCGACGAGTAGTTACACGGAATTGGTTCTTTATTAAACTGACTTCCTCTCTTACTAGAAATATCACGATGCAGCTATTTCTTCAAGGACAAAATCTTCATACTTTGGACGTCAATGGCACAGAGACTGTGTTCGATCTGAAGGCTTATGTTGCCAGTGTAGAAGGCATTCCGACCGAAGAACAAGTTTTGTTTTATGGCGGACGGCCTTTGGAAGATGCTTTGAGCTTGGCACAATGCGAGCTTAATGATCTTGCCACAGTTGAGGTTGCTGTACGACTTCTTGGAGGTAAAATTGGTTTAATTTAGTTGATATATTTCATAATTATAATGTCGAGCATAAAGTTTTAAGCTTTCGCCCTGTACTTTATATAAAACCCATATCTATCATTCCATAGCACTTTTTTTGACAGCCATTTGGGTCTAATTTTCATTGTTCTCAAGTAAATGGACATTTCTGAATCAGTAGAAGCATTTGAAATTTGATAACTTTTGCCAGTTTTGATCTGGGACAGTTTCTCTACCAGTAGTTTATTAAAGGAAAACATAGCTGCTACTTCCCAAAAACGTTTACCCCACAAAACAGAAGAACTTGTACTCAGATTATGTTTTATGACAACAAACATGATGCCCTTGGCAACAGTGTTTGCAAAGGAACAGTTTGAACCGTTGACCAATAATTACTGATCTTATAACATAAAGGGCAAAATTACTTCGAGCTGATTGGGTAACAGCAGGGTATTTTTTCTTATTCAAGGCAAAATTACTTAGCGCTGATTAGTCACTGTTACACTTCTGAAAATTTGGAAAATTTTAAAAAGTCTCAAAATTGCCTTGTAAACATTTTCCGAAGATTTTTAAAAATTGCCAAAGATTTCCAAAAGTTTCTGAACACCTCCAAAGATTTTCTGATTTTTTAAAAATGCCTTAGAAACTATTTCAAACCTCTTCCAAAGATTCCCGAATGTTTTCAGAGGTTGCAAAGATTTTTTTCATCTCCAGTTTTTGTATGAAATGCTTTCTCAGGGGATCCAGGGCAGAGAATGAAGAATTTTGCCCTCAATGTCATAAACATGTAATTGCCTGGTTCCTCGTAAAATTTATGATTAATATCACTTGTGTTCTCAAATTTTTCCAAATTTGGAAAAAGTTAAAAACACTTGTGAAATTAATCCTTAATTTTACTTGGCCCCATACGATTATCTATACTTACTCAGTCAGGCAATCAATGCAAAATTGGTCAGAATTAATCACTGGGCAAAGGACTGCATAAAATGCAATCCCCATTCCCTCCTCTTCACCAGAGGTTTGGTTGAGTGTTTTAACCTGTTGGATCCAAGGTTTAGTAACAAACATCGTTCCTGGATTTAATTTATCTATCCAAATTGTCTGCCATGTACCAGGTCAGTGGCTAAATTACCAGGCTGTCAAGTCTGAAAATTGAACCAAGAATTTTTGAATCACAATCACAATTCTTACTGATCAAGCCACTCCCACACAGTATACCCATTATGGATTAATTTTGGTTTCTAGTGCTAAATTTGAACCAGTGATTGACTGAATTGAGTGTTAATTACATCCACAGTTTTCAAAAGTAGCAAGTAGGCAGTGATTCTCCTACTTTGGGCACTTTTGCCATCTACTTTAACCAACAAAACAAGTCTTTTATTGAAACTATATGTATTTTTATGGTGTTATTTCACCAATTGTCAATACAATCACATGTTGTTGAAAACCCTTTTCACCTTGTTTTTGTGTTATCTGTTAGGTAAGGTGCACGGTTCCCTGGCTCGTGCTGGAAAGGTCAAAGGGCAGACACCCAAGGTAAGGATTTCTTAAAGTTGTTTTATGCAGTTCTACAGCTATTTTATTCCAGACTAACTTAATAAAAAAAAAACTTTCACAAAATACTGTGCAGAGATTAACCAAATATTTTTTTCAAAATCAACCTCATCTCCAGACTACTTTTAAAGAAGAGAAGATTAACATCATCACACTGCAGTTTTATATCTCACAGACACATACAAAAGCCTGCATTTATGATACTTTTGTCTTTACACAGAAAGACCATAAAACAGTTCTTACTAGCATGAAAACAATCTAACTTCCACATAAACACCCTTTTGAAAATGCAGAATTGTACAAAGTGTACAATTTCTCAGTCCAAATTTTGTATTAGTATTGGGAACTTGTAAGCTGATCAGAATGCAGATAAAAAAGTATTTTCAATTTTTATTTCTTTATCCCTACAACTCACAACCAACTGAACCACATCTTGCTGTATAGGTTGACAAACAGGAGAAGAAAAAGAAAAAGACAGGCCGTGCCAAGCGAAGGATGCAATATAACAGGCGATTTGTCAATGTTGTTCCAGGATTTGGAAAGAGGAGGGGCCCTAACTCCAATGCTCCTTGAGCTGAATTACTGACAGTGTGCTTTTGATGTCTATCTTAAGTGGAATAAATTTCAGAAATCTATACGCATGAGACTTATTTTTTTTGATGGTCAGTCTGCAATAGCACTAATGAATAATTCATAAATTATTTCTTGCGTTGCTTAACCCTTTCTGCCATAGCCAGTATCTGTATCAAACTTCTTTTATAACTGATACTAAATAGGTAATTTTGTAGTGAGAAAATCGATATTGATCAAACACAGAAAACTTCCAAAGATGAACAGCAAAATTCTCCTAAACCGGTAACAGGAAAAGCATGGGTTCTCGGTGGAAGAATTTAGCAATATACCTTTTGGGGTTAAAGGGTTAGGTTCGATCTCGTCAACCTACACCCTTTGTTATGTAAACTTGCAAAGAAGGAATGTCGAAGTATTTGTACAGCACTTGAAAACTCATCTGCTTCTCATTACTGAGTAAACAAACACTTTTGTTATATACTTAGACTTTCACTCAACAAATCGAGCACTGTGATTGGTTGGTTCTTGGTCAGGTGGCCCTGATCAAATTCAAATGTATCCCAACTGGGATACAATTGCGCAGTTGTTGCCCGCCCACCATCTTTGTTTCTTTGTTTTTGCTATATGATTGTTTAAGGGAAAGTTTAAATATATATTAAAAGCACCAGATGTCATGTATAATAGTCCCTTTGGGAAACAAGTAAGTTGTTTTTCCTATAGTCCTAACATTTCCCTCAACTTCATCTTGGGGGAAACATCAGTACTCTCAGAAAATCAAAACTTTTTCCCTGGGGATTGTACATCAAGTGTATAATATTGAATGACATTACCTCTTCATTTCATGAAATCAGTTCACAAGTGGATGCTGATAATTTGATAATTGCAATCTTGCTCAATTCTGGACTTGGTCTAATTTATTCTTTGACTTAAAAATTCATTGTTTCATCTGTCACTTCAAAAATTACCTTGGATTTAACTTAATTTATGAGGCAATAATCTTTTCTTTACAAAACTGAAAAATACTAAGATTTGGTTACAATTAAGGCAAGAAATATCTTTAACCCTTTCAGCCCAACTAGTTTATCAACACATAACTTCTCTTTTATTACATCGCTTGTTAAAAAATCAGCTAGTTGTGAATGAGAAATATTAACAATTTATCACTCAAGGTGAAGATGAAAAGCAAAACGTTCCTCAACAGCTTACCAAGAAAAGTATGATTTCTAGTTGGGAGAATTTGGATCATGTTGTCTGGGAGGTTGACTGTCAATAAATTTTATGACTAAAGCTGTATCTTTAACTCTTAAAGTGCATACAACACTTACAAATATTTTCGTAACCACTAAAAGTGTTTAAAAACTAAGGAAGATCAAGAAAAAAAATTTTGAAATTGGTCATATTCTCGGACTTTTATACACATTTGAAGTTTAAGTTTTGTTGGTTCACAATCACATTTTGGGGGGACTGGGTTATGATGTCATTCCCAGACATCTCTGCAAGATGGGCATGGATAAACCAGAGATTTTTTATTCAGATTTTAGATTACAATTCCTCCAACAGTTCTCAATTCTTTTGCCCATTTGTGTTTAGAAAAGATCTCATTTGCTCAGTATTGGGAGTCAAGGGATGTCACAACCCAGTCCCCCAAAATTAATGTGCAGCTGTTAATGAAGTATGAAATTTTGCAAGTTTGAGCCACTGTAGAAAAAAACAATTTGACCAAATTTCGAAAAAAAATTTTGCAGACTGGAGTACTTTAAATTATATGTGAAGTGATTTAATCCCAAAAAAGTTGTTAGCACTAATAGTATGCACTTAAAGCATGAGAAAAAGACAAAGAATAGTTTATAATTCTATTACACTGGACTTTCAGCACTTAGAAGTTGAGTCATTTTGTGATACTAAAATACTGCTAATTTATTTTTTTCTTATGCAACAGTTATTAACACATACTACTTTAAATATATAATATCCTTTCTTGCAAACAATTGCTTTATAAACTTGTGAAAAATGTCATTTAAACATCTCAGACCTTGATTTTTGAAAGTCTGATAGCTACATTGAAAATCTAGAGCAATACAAATTTTTGAGAATTCAATGTTTTTCTTTGCTTGACAGACTTGTGTAAATCAAAGTCACAAATACCAAAGTTAAAAATCTCTGATTTCTTTTTTCTTGTTCTAGAAATGAGTTTTACCATTAAAGAAGGTAACTGTTCTGATCTAAACCAAAATTTGATCAGACATCCATCACATATCCTATTACAAAAAAGGATGGGTAAGTTGGTTTTAGTACTGTCAAGAATGTGACAGGTCATTGAGAAACAGTAAAATATTTACACTGTTGCTTAAAGCAGAAGTCAGTAAATCTTATAATGTAAGAAATTCAACCACAACTGACAGGGGCATCCCAAGGTCTTCTGGAAAGGGGGGTTCTAAACTCTTGTTTATTAAGGTATAGATTTAAAAAGCTTTTTGTTGAAAGAGAGTCTAAAACGTTAAGATTATTTTTTCAAACAAATTTTTTGCGCAAGTTTTTTGTCCCAAAATATAACAAAATCACAACATTTGCAAAAAAAAAGCTCCCACAAAAAGAAAAACCTACATGGATTCTCATTAGTTGTGTTACTATTGCAACCTTGCAGTAAAAAAGAAAAAACAAAAAAGAGGAGGGGTTCTGGATTCACTGAAAATGTTTTCTCTAGGCTTGCTGACTTCTGCACTTTTTTCTAAGTTTGACTTAGATCTTTATTGTCTTTAACTTAATTAATGATATGTACTGCAACAGGAGCTCTTGGGTAAAACTTCGTGATCAGTGTCAAGGAGGACTGCTCCCGACTGCTGACCGGCTGCTGTTCCATTCTGGGGGCAACAAAAAGAGTTAATACAAAGGTGGACTCAGGGGGATTGGAACTAGTGACTAGTCACCCCTCCCCCCATTTTGAGCTAGAACACAAATGAAAACAAGAAAAATAAAAGAAGCAAGCTCTCAGCTCAAATATTTCATAGTGATCAAACAATGAATAGTCACCCCTTTTGAAAAATCCTGGTTCACCCCTGTAATATTAGAGTACAGTATCACTGAACAATACACCCCAAGTCAAAATATAAAAAAAAAATTACCAAACATTCTCAATTGGATTGAAAATATTAAACAAACAGATTTAACCCTGTTAATTAAAACAGGATTTTAAATTAACACTAAATTTTCTTCACCTTAGATGTCGATTTCAAATTAACAGTAACTTTTCATCTTAATCTTAAGTTTGTGGGTATGAAATGTCAAAGAGGCAATGAAATATATCACTTAGCTAAGTGAGTTCTCTTTTAATTTAAAAGTAAAAAAAAATCAAAGAATTAAAGTTTCAAAAATTAAGAAAACTAGAGTGAATAATGGCATGAAAAACTAAACTTTGTTTTTCAGTATTGATCAATCAACATGTTATCTTTGTCACTGCAATTTGCCCAACTGTATTTTTTGTCTACACTCAATAATTATTTTAATTAATTACTTAATAGAAACTATAAATCCACCTACCTGGTTTTCATTTAAGGTGTCATGTAGTATTTGTTTACAAATCTGAGTAAATGCCTGCAGAAAGAGCAAAGTAATTTAAATACAGTTTGATCTATGTCACACTTTGGACTAAAATAAAATTAACAATTCCTACAGGGTTTAAAATAGCTACGAGCTGCCAACAATAGGCAACAAATTTTGCAGTCCTTCCCAGCAATTTTGTTTTCAATTGCAACTAAAGATAAAGTGATATTCTATAAAGGGGAATCAGCTGCTTGTTAGACTGTGGGCAGCCTCTTTCTTTTCCTCTGAATCAGTCAAAACAAACAAGTGGCAAAGCAACGAGTGAGGGCCTGAGGCGACAGCAGCCTCTTTCTTTCCTCCCGCTCTCACCTCAGGCCCTCACTTGCACCTCACTTCACTCAGTCACTTGCTCTCACAGCTTTGCGACTTGTTTGTTTTGACTGATTCCAAGGAAAAGAAAGAGGCCGCTCGCAATCTAGCTGCTCGTAAGATCAGAGATAAACCTGATTTCATCAGCTCCAAATGAGAATCATTGATTTGTGTTTTCTTACTACAATGTTGTTGCTTGCTACAATAAATCTGTTCATGCCAAAAAAAACCAGCTTGCAAAAACTAGTACTAAATAAGGCATATATCCTGTGGAACATTTATACTTTTGAATCCTGTCCTACCTCATCAATGTTGACATCTGAAAAAGCACTTGTCTCAAAAAATTGGATGTTCTTCTCTGCAGCCAGCTGTTGGCAGATAAATTTTTAAAACATTTCACTTAACATTTTTCTTTTCTAAAATAATTTATGGTGTCATGGATACTCCAATTCGAGAGATAGTAAATGCCAAAAAATGGCAGGCTAGTGATCAGCAAAAATGACTTTTACTTTAACTTATAATGTATCACTTGCTTTTAACTGCAGCCATCAAAAAGGCCTTACTTAGGTACGTATACGAAGCCTGTTAATTTTTGCAGTTGCCATCTGTTTGGGTAATTATGATAAATATGGTCTGGATAACTAAGGTTTGACTGTGGTTGTCATATTTTCTATCCACAGTATTTGCATAACTCACAAAGAAAACTTGCAGAAGCAAGCCTTACCCTTTCTCCTTGTTCCTTCCAGACTCTTCTCAGATTATCAGCATCACACTTATTTGCTAATAACAACTTTTGTACGTTACTATTGGCATGCTGTTGAACAAGTAAGATATGAGCACCTAAGATCATTTCAACAATATAATATTATATAATATTGAATGGAAGTTAATAACAGCAGATGTATTGATCAATAAATCGATTTTCACTCTGAAATATCCATATCTTACACTTGCAATAGAATAAAACTGTTTTGTTGAACAAATTAGGATGACGAAGTGGTTGTCGTGTCTGACTCAAAAAACAGGAGATGAGGAGCTTGGACTTAGCAACAATTTTTTTCAGATAAGAGAGCTGAAAGGTTAATTACACTGAGTTTGTTAATTTCTGTCAGAATTATTAAATAATTATTGTTTAATTTTGTCCTGGGTTATTTTTTCATTAACAAAAACTCAAAATCTTACAGTAACAAGCTATTGTTCTTTGACTAACTTTATGAATCGAGGGTAATTTTTTTGCTTCAGGCCTGCAAAGTTCATGAAAAAAAAGTTAAAGAGTTTCATTCACTTTATTTATTAGAATCAATAAGATTTGAGAACAGAATTAAAGGGTATGTGATATTCCTTGGAGGTTTAGGGGCATGCATCGTTGATGTTTCCCCAAAATACTGAAACTTATAGCCTCTTGACTTAACTCATAAAATTACAACTTATAGTATATTAATAAACTTTGTTTACAACTGGCCACTAGAGTTGAAACATATTTTTTGGAAAAAGTCACATTATGCTACCTATCATTGATTATTAGTTGTTGATACTGTAATGCTCTAAAAAACTGAAAGTGATTCAGATGTTCGAATGTTATGTGTAATAAATGATAGGCAGCATAAAATGTAACAGTTGATTCATATTCATATTTATTTATTAGTTATATAAAGCAAGAAATGTTGAAATTAACAGTTGTATTTCCTTACCTCATCAACATTTCTTAGCCATTTCTTAATATTGTTGAATGTTTCTACTCTTGTTATATCATACACCAGGATAATTCCCTAAGAGATGTGAAAATGGTCTTTAGCTCAATAAGTCAAATTAAAACATCTTTTAATAATAATCACTTTTTTATGTTCCAATACTCATTTAGTTTAATATTATTATCACATTATCAAAAATTGTGATGGATTTTTAGTAAAACAATCAGTAATGCAAATATAATTTACAAGTGTTTTTTCCAACATATTTGTACTGATTTTTACCACCAGTTCTTGCAAGATCCTAAAAAAGCAGGATCCTCAGTTTTGAAATGTTCCTGGCAGAGCATGTCTCTGGACACTCCTAGGAGCTCGCATCTCCAGTGCTGGATAAGACCCCTTTCCTCACAGGCCAAACTCCAAATTTCTTTTTGCTGAAAAACCCTGACTTGGTGCACTTAACTTGTGTAGCAGGCCCAAAGGGAGACAACGAAGACAGACACACATACAGTTGACAGTGGAAAAAACAATGCTATCCTCTAAAAATAATGTTTTTCTAAATTTATTTTGAAGTTCAAAAGTTTGAATATTATCCAGTTTTGCCTGTCTGTTTTACATTTCAGTTTCAGACTTGTAACCTAATTTTCAAAATTTCCCAGGGAAGTTTAAGTATGCTCCCAGACCCCTCTAAGACTCGTGCCTTTGGCACTTGCTTGGTCTATTTCCTCATTACAATCCCTCCATAATTAAAAAACCTTGGTTACAGACATGTCTGTGTTGCTATCATTGTATCATACCCTTTTGTATTGCAATACAAAAAGGCCACACATAGTATACTTATGATAATGAATGATATACTATATATATTAATTACTTCTGTATGCAAATTTTAAAAATTGCTATTAAAAACAAACATGTAGTGGAAAAGCATGGCATATGAGATAAAAAAATGAAACAAAATTACTCTTATAAGAAAGTAGTTTCATCTGTTGAGATGAAACTACTAAATAGAAAAAAAAACAAACCAAAAAGCTATACCTGTGCTCGTCTATAATATTGTGTAGTAATTGTTTCATATCTCTCTTGTCCAGCTGTATCCCTAAATTAAAGTAGAATTTATGAATTTGTAAATCAGTAAAACTCTGATACCTCAGTCAGTTATTTCTCTACGATATAGGGTTCATCAAAGTGCCCATAGAGCTCTACAACTTTTTGGACCTGGAACTTGTCCCCTGATGTTGCTAATCTTGTTGTTGTTGTTGTTGTTGTTGTTTAGGGGTGACATTTCTTGAAAAAACCCTAAGGCTCCGTCAATAATGCGCATCATATGGCAATAAAACTTCCCACAGCAACCCTAAGGGATATTCTCCATCGATTGACGGAGTTAGACTTTTGATTTCTGGACTTTTAGAGAATTTACAAGCAATTTCAGATTACACCGTAAACATTGCAATTCACAGTATTCAAAACTAATATGCATAGCCAAAGCCAACTAAAAGAACAAAACTCTACTAGTTTGCATCATATTGCGATAAAACTTTTCACAATGACCCTAAGGGATATACCCCATCGATTGACAGAGTTATTTTTTTGATTTCTGAATTTTTAGAGAATTTACACGCAATTTTAGATTACACTGTAAACATTGCAATTCATAGTATTCAAAACTAATATGCATAGCAAAAGCCGACTAAAAGAACTAAAGCTCCACCAGTTGGCATCATATCGCCATAAATGTTTGCACAGTGGTAATAAGCAGAAATCTCTATTGACTGACTGAGTTAGGCTTTTATTTTTGAGTCTACAAGCAATTCTTGATTGTACCGCACAATACAAATCTTTTCTTCTTATTATTTATTGAGAGAAATCAATTTAAATTCTAGTTGTCCATTACACACTGTACAATGTACAAGTTCCTGGTCCAGTAGAACAGTCATATTTGTTTGTTCATCTAAAAGTATGTATCTTAAAAATGAACATTTCCAAAAAAATTTTGACTCGAACAAAATGTAAATGTTTTACCAGTCTTTAAAAATGCACATACAAGGATTAAGGGTGTAACGTCAATATTAAATGAAGATTAAGGAACACTGCCGCTCCTCGTACAGCCAAAACAGTGAAGTGTAAAAATGCTGGAAAGATTTATAATGCAGTTTGATTTTGCTATCTGTTTCTTTAAAACTTTCCTCTTCCGAGACAGAATCATTTTTTATTTTGATGCAGCACGTTGCAAATTCTATGTCACAAAGCCTCTGTCATTCTTATGATCAGCAACAAGGGTTGACCAAATAAAATATAGAACTAAAAGTTTTCTAAAAAATTCATGTTTTGTTCAGTTCAAAATTTTTCTTGTAGATGTACTTTCAGATAAGAAAGAAAATTGAAAGTTTTCATGGGCATTTTAAAAGACTATGAATCTGAACTTTCCATAAGATAATAATTTTCAGTTAATAAGGAACAAAAACAACACATTAATTGACAATTGCAATTGGACTCACAGAAACAAACATTTAAGGTACTTGTAACTTGGACGCAAGTTTTAAAAGCATAAAATTATGAAATTAGATCCAAATGCAATAAAAAGTTCCAGTTTTAGTTAGAATGGAATGGCTTTTCTTTGTATTTTCATTTTGTTCTGGTAAGTATTGTGACATTCTTAATCATCATATATAGAACCTCCTGTATTCTTTATTCTTTGTACTGTATAAAAAAGAAAATCAGTAATTAACTCAGCGTTTGTGTTCGGCAGTGAAGTTATTTCATGATCAAAACTAGTTAGCTATATAGGCCCGTGATATTATTCAGCCGGAAACTCACAGACTGCAGAGTGACGATAAACAATAATTCCGTTTTAAAGTAATTTAACATTTGGTGCCTGTGGCGAACATGAAATCCTACTGATGAAAATTAGATTCTGAAGCGATTACAATAAACTAATTGCTGGTAAATTAAGATGTTTTTGTTCGGGTAGATTTAAAACTATATGGAAGACAAAAGAATGTTCTCGATATAAATTGCACACACAAAAGAAAGAAAGTTGATCAAGTTCTTCATGATCATGATATATGTAAATATTTTGAAGGTTTGAAGATAGAAAAGAAAATGACTTGACGAGTAAAATGACTGCCATCTAGCGATAAACAGCTAGATCACTATCAGTTTGACAATTAAAGGTACTAAAAACTGTATGTCGACTCGAATGCAGTGAAATCACGTAAAATGTATTGCGGGCCGTACTTACAAATTATTAATTACAAACTTGGAGATTCATCAATCATACAGTTTGCCTCGATCTAAGTTGTTTGTTAAAATGCCTTAACAGTGATAATAACACCATTTTTAAAATCGATAAGTCCTTAGCGTTAGAACGCACGAAGAAGCCATTGATCGACAACTCAGGCATCGGCAAATTTCTAGGTGTATACCATTTCACGAATTTCGACAGCAGAGAATCAGAACATTGAACCAAAAAACGTAGAAAGTTAGAACTCGCGAAACTAAAAAAAAAATATGCAGCAAGAAGTCGCATTAACATAGCTTTAAGTATTAACGAGAGAAATTCTCGATAATCTAAATACTTCAAAATGCACAAACTACACAAATAAATTACTTCGCTTACCACATTTGAACTCTTATTCTTTTACCATCGACAATTATCGTCTTCATTTTGAAGTCAATACCTGCGCAATCGTCCCAAATTTGGTAAAAAAACAACAAGTTTCTAACAAAGTTTATATAGCGGAAACTGTCAGACTCAAAACTAAGAAAAAATTGGAAAATAACTCACCAATAGTCGATATATGAGATTTGTTGAACTCATCACTGGCAAAGCGACACAGAATACATGTTTTCCCGACTCCTGAGTCGCCGATAAGTAGAATTTTAAACAGGTAATCGTAACTTTTCGCCATACTTCTTTACTTCAACATAACAGGAAACAATATCATTTACTCCCCCATGGGATGGCAGGTATTCACAAACGCCATTTATTGACTTGGAAACAAGCGTCATTAAAATTCATAGCGCTTCTCCCGTCCTGAATCGACCTTTGATTAGCATATTCATGATCGCAACTTACTTAGGGGAGGGGGGGCAAGTTTGAAATTTTTGTCATAAGGTAAAACGTTAAAGGAAAAGCAGCACTTATTTTGAGTTTACCGTAGTTAAAACATTTCTTATGCCGAGTGAAAATGTTTTTCTTCTGAAACTTTTTGACGTCTCTTAAATCTCAAGCTATAGAATTATAAAATGCTTAGAACACTCCAGAGGCCGAGGACACGACAGGCTGAGAACAGGCTGAGGGGTAAGCCACTGGGGCAAGGGGCAAGCACAGTCTTTATTTTGGCGGTCAGCGGTGCGGCCTATGGGTGCCGTGACACGGAAATGGCGGCGAAATGATAGGTGGTAATGGCAAGCAAGACAAAGAAAAAGACTTTATTCCTTAAGGTACTATCGTAAGGCGCTTTTGTACTTACTTAAAGCTCCATGTCGGGTGTGGGAAATTCGTTGTTAAAAAATATAGGTTTTAGAGTTTCCTTGAATTTGAACTTCAACGGCCGGAAGTTTCAAAAAAACGGTCGTGGGTATGAATAACTGGCTGATCGAGTCACTTGACTCACAAACTGAATTTAATGTATCCAAAATAAGCTCATGGTCATTTCTGGGAGACAAAAACTTACATCTTACATACGTGGAAAAGATTAAGCTGTTAGCTGAACATTAGACGAAATTTAATCAAAGGTTGTTAAATTTTAAATTCTGTTTCAGGCCTTAATTAGCTATCACTATCAGGAATTACTTATCTTTATTATTTATTTTTTATCATTTTTGTTATAATGCATGATATGTATTTGTTATGAAGTTGGAGTGGTGAGTCCTACAAGTGAAAACCCTTAAGAAACTGTTGAATGGATGTACTTTAGGTGGAAGG
>JAOBRD020527377.1:0-16885 GCA_027575215.2 Hydrozoanthus sils | reverse complement strand
GAATGTAAATTTTGACCGAGCAGGCCGGGGACTGGTAACCTGTGACGTACAGCAGAGAGTTATGTGGCTTATGTTTAAAAAAATTCATTTCTTTTAAAAAATGTCTTAAAATTTTTATTTCAAACAATTTCAAGGGAATATTTCATTGATTAAAGTTATAAGAATGTGACTATTGTAGCCAGAATTGAATTTTTTTGAGATAAAAATGATTTTCTCTGCTTCATGCCTCGCGCTACGTCATCATTGCACGTTTCATGTCTAAAAAATGTAACAGGAACGGCGAGAAAAGGTTTTATTTTCAAAAATTAATATTATTAAAGGGTTCAACTTTCCATCTGGAACTTAAAAAAACAAGCTTGATAGGACTTTAAACAAATCCTTTCTAGCTTAAGCCTAAGTGGCTCATTAAGCCGTTCTTCGGCTCTCCGGTTCTTGTAGTGTTAAGCGGATGAGAGTCTTTGACTCCCCCTGGACAGGACACTAATCTATCGCAGGTTGGCCCCCAGCAGAACTGGTACTCATTCATACAGCTGAGTCGACTGGAACAAGTCGAATAAAGAGGGGGATGGGGCAGACAATTTTTAGCGAGCTCCGATGGCGCAAGCCTCCACTGGGATCCTGGGAAATGTTTCCCCGGGAAACTTTTTGGCTAACTATTCTCTCTGCCAAACGCCAGTTGCGGCGGTATTTTGAAAAAGATTTGTTTGGTCTAATTGTATAATTTCCGGTGATGATTGCTGGTTATTTCTAGATTTTAAGTCTTGTTGAATGTAAACAAAAATAAAAAAATTGTACTTGGTCAGAGACTATTTGGGGCGTCCCCCACCACTCCTCTGCGACGCAGGTCTTGTTCTATTTTCTTTCTTTTTGTTTTGAAAAAGTGATTTAGGGTAAATAAAAAAACATAAACTTTTTAATAGTTACAATTTAAACTGTTGAAAAACATAATCGTAGCTTTAAATGATCAAAACGGTCGTAGTAGCGAGTCTTCGCTCTAGAGATTGCGTAGCAGCGCTGCATGCAGTCACAAGTGATATACATGTCCTGGAAGCACAATATATTTACCGTAATTTTGTTTGCAAGCACCTTAGAGGGGATGGTGGAGGGGGAAGGAGGGTGTTGAGAGCTAGAGGGGGCTTTATATTATAGAAAAATCATGGTTTTTCGTGTGCGTGAATTTTTGTCTGTCCCGTTCCCCCCTCTGCCTCTCTCAGTCTCATCACGTGATCATCACAAGCAGCCCACCAAGTTGTTAAGGGTCGTTTGGTATATTAAAAGATGGAGTCTTTTTACTATATTGGAAGTTTTGGCCTTCTTTCTGGCCTTTTACTTGTTTTAATTTTTATAGTTATGACTGTTGTCATTCGAACGATCGTGTTTAGCTTTCCGGCGAAAGATCAAGAACCAGTAATTAGTTCGCAATCAAGCCAAGATGTTATACCGGCTGATGAAGACACAGTCTCGAGGTTTTGCGAAGCTATTCGTTTTGAGACAGTTTCTCGTGATCCTGGTGATTATAACAGGAAGGAACTGTTAGAGTTCCAGAAATTCTTGATTAAAGGTTTGTTGAGTATAAAATATGGTACAGAAAAATAATCCTAATCGACTATAATTTAAGATTACTGGCAGATTGCCATTCCAAGCAAGCCAGTACTGACAGTACTGCATTTGTCATTTCTTTAGCTAGATGTATACATTAATTTATAAATAATCGCTTGTACGAGGCATTTTAAGCAGTATTTTGATATGTTCAAACAAAAATAGCACGAAGGCTTGACCGGTCAAGCTCTCAGTGTAAATTTAGTAAATATTATAATCATATATAGTTTTATCAAACTATGTATGATATTTTTATATTTACTCCGTATATATTATCAAATCCCAATATGTGAAAAAGGTGTCAAGCTTTTAAAAAGTTTAAGATTAGTGTAACTTAATTAACGAATATTTTTGTTTAAAACAAAGCAACCTCAAACCATCTAACCGAAGAACTATAAGTACCTGAGATTGTGAGGTACTTGCCACTCACCTTCATCAGTTGTAAAACTGAGCTTTGTTTTTAAACTAGAGTTGCAGCATTATATTATTTAACCATAATTATATTATTTAACCATACAAGAAAAGTATGCAGGGGATGCATATTCTAGAACAAGTTTTTAATTGGTTTCACATTGTGTTATAAAATAATTACAATAAAATGCACATGTAGGTGTGTTTGCATAGCCTGTGCAAACATGGTTTTGAAATTAACATTTTAGAAAAGAGATAAAACACAGCTACCATGTTTGCACAGGCTAATGCAACCTTGGTGGGTTTGGGCATAGTTGATATTATAGCTGACTGGTTATGAAACCATTGTTGTAGGTCTTTATTTCCCGTTTTCTTATGTTTACTAGCATTAAGGTGCACAAAATACAAAAGGTTTTCAAATGTATATCAACAAGTAGCCAGTCAAAACATTCTCACTAACGCCTGAAAGAAAGAATGTGTACCCTCATGGTTCGATCAACCTACAACAAAGCATCTTTGTGCATTCTTTGTATTTTCCTTTTGAAGTTTGCCAGCTTTCATAAACCAGTCAACTAAAATAACTATGGTTTGGGAGGTCAAAATGTTTGTTCAGTTCTTAATTTCTGCCAAATACACCTTGGTTTATATTAATCTAAAAAAATATATATACAGTGGGACTCAGTTACATGGTCACCTACGGGCCAGAAAATATTGGCTGTGATAATGGGGTGACTTTATTAACGAGGTTTTTTTTATAAGAATTATTAATTTTTTAGTGTATAAACTTTTGACCGACAGACCAAACAATGAGTGAGGTGGTGAAATTAACAAGTTGGCCATAAGGTGGGATTCCACTGTACACTGTCCACATTCTTACAACATACCTAACCATGTCTTCAACAGAGAAGCTGTCTTTACTTTTGGCTTCTTAGTTTTAGCCTGGTTAGCCTAGTTGGTGAAGTGCAGGAGGCCTGGGCTCGACTCCCAGTGCTGGACCTTCACTCAGGGTCTTAAAATAATTGAGGAGAAGGTGCTGCCTTTGTCGTAACATTTGCAAACGGTTAAACCTTCGCGTCTTCTCGGATAAGGATGTTAAACCGTAGGCCCAGTCTTTTGATCTCCTTTTGGGGGACTTAAAAGAACCCACAACACTTGTCGACAAAGAGTAGGGTGATCCCGGTGTCGTGGTTTGTCTCTTCTACTAACTGAGGGCAACTTTTGTGAATATAGTTGTGAGCCGTGTATAGCAGACTATCTAAGGCCCTCAATACCAGAGTCAACTGTAAATTGTTGTTAAGCTCCTTTGAGCATCTACCTATGGAAAAGGTGCTCTATAAATGCTAAACATCATTATTATTATTATTATTATATATAGATAAATAATTACATAGTTTAACCCTTACAGACCAAAATACCAAAAATAGCATATTCCTAAACTCTCCTATAAACCAGAACCCATACTTTTTCTGTTACCAGTTTAGGAGAATTTTGCTTTTCATCTTCAGTTAAGTTTGATATTTTTGATCATTTTACATTACTCATTACCAGATGTCTTATATGTTGTATGAGTTGTGTAAGGAGAAGCTATACAGATACCGAAAAACTGGCTTGGGCTGAATTGCATACATTTTATTTTTTTGTGACATTTACAGAGTTCTCAGATGTGTTCAGTCATGAATTAGTCGTTTATGAGATTGTCAACAACTACAGCATACTTATCAGGGTCAATGGCCATGATCTTTCACTCAAACCTTATCTTATTGCAAGCCACATGGATGTAGTCCCTGCCAGCAATGACTCATGGGAAGTTCCTCCATTCGAGGGAAGGATACAAGATGGCTACATTTGGGGTCGCGGAACACTGGATGTTAAGAATGGAGTTATGGTAAGTAAGACACTTTTCTTGTTTCTTATTATCAATTTTACTGAATTAAAAGATGATGCTCAATATGCAGCTGTTCTCTGTCATTTATTTGAATATAATAATCAAGAACGAAAACCCTCTTTTTATTCATCCCTGGGGGTGGGGGTGGAGCTTTTGTGAAGGGGGCTTTGAAGTAAAGAAACAGTTTTAACTTGATTGAAAGCTAAAAATTGAAAACTGCATGCCCATTGTCCAATTAAGTTTCTTGGTGAAATAATATGCAAGTTTAACACATTGGTCCAAGGAAAAGGAGGGATGTTTGTTTGAGGGTCAAAGGGGGTCATTGTTGGACATGCAGTCATTATTTTGACTTGGTTAGTTTAGTTTAAAATTGTTTGTATTAGTTGTTTAGAAATATAATTTTCAAACTTATTGGAACTTGTGAACAGGGTTCTTTGGAAGCCTTGCAAGTGCTGTTACGAAGAGGCTTTCGTCCTAGACGCAGTTTCTATCTCGCATTTGGTCATGATGAAGAGGTCAGAATAATTTTGTAAAAAGCCTTTGCTTACTACAACAACTGGATGTTATTTCATTTAGTTTAATTAATTTTTTAATAGGTTAACAATTACCAGTAACCTACTTTAATCAATATTTTGTCTGAACTAGGGGCTATAGCCCTTTATATTTAGTAACTATATTTATCATATACATATCGAGATTTACACTCTGCATTTCCACACAGTATATTTCCGTACATTCATTGTTCTTTGCCTTAAGTCACGATCCGGGTATCATCTTTTCACGTGTGAGAAAAACGTTATTTCCAATCAGAAGCTGCTTATTGCTTTTTTCACCTGTGAAAAAAACGATTCGTTCAATCAGAAGTGAGGACGTTAATTTGATTTTTTCTTTCCCTTTTAACTTGAAGACAGCACTAGCGCGCCATTTCACTTTTGAAGAACTGCTTTTTGGGAGGATGAATAGCCATTTTGCCAATGTAAATTATATGGAATTTACGGTTTGCTTAAAGTTAAAGTTAAAAGTTTATAATTTTTGCTTCTCTGTTTGATCGAACTACTTAGCATAATTTCAGTACCCTTTTTTAAATTGTTTCATAATTTTTCAAAAGAATCATTTGTTAGCCATATATAACAGTTAAAGTTTACAAAGAGTTGAAGATTAGGTAAAAGTTACAAGACTTTGTTCTCATGTTTTAAATACCGTTAACAAAACTTATTTGTATTTGTTATTTGTACATGTATACTCTTAATTGAATTTTAAGATTAAAAGATTTTTTATGAAAATTGAAACGAAATCTTGATAATTATGTATATGATAAACAGAAAACAGCATGGAAAATGCTTTGTACAGTTTTTATTCACTTGTCGTTTCTTATCATAAAACTCACTCAATTGCAGCGCTCACTTGTTCGTTTTATGCTACTTCATGACTCCTGAATAAAAACCATATGTGCGCACTTTCCATGAAGTATTCTCTACATATCTAGAAAAAATTCTAATCCAGTAAGCCTCAGTTACTTAAAATCAAGTTAGCTTTACTATAAATTATTAAGTGCTTTCAAAATGAAGATTATTTTAACTGTAACTATAGGTTGTTGTAGCTTCTATCTAAAATCGTTTTGTTTGTTGTTGTTATTAATTAGCAGTAGTAATTGCTAGGTTATATAGTTAATAACTGTCCCCTAAAGGATGACTGACTAGTGGTGGATTAATATACTGAGGTGTGAAACAAAGTGACATAGTACATATACCAAGCACTAGGCAGCGAACCCGAGGAGGGAAACTTGTTTTTAGTAAGTATTTACCAGTGTTTAACAGTTTTGTTTCCAAAGAATGTAAGTTTTCAACACAAATCAATGTAATTATTTTCTATCATGTTAGAACTTTAGCAAATTTTAAAGAAAAAATTTTCCAGACAATTAAAACCAAAAAGCTAAATCTTGAACATTGCCCTCTTCGTGTTTGCTGGAATGGTTCTTCATTTGAAACAAGCATTTCCTTGTCTATATGATGGGAAATGCAACACCATTTTGACTGTACCTCCTCAAAATCAACTAATAGTCTTGGATATCATGAGATACAGGAGCCAATCGGTGTGACTGCAAGTGGATATTTGTTTGCATGGCATTTGTTTTTGGTTATCACAGTTTCAGTTCGAAACTGTTTCCAAACAACCTTTGAGGCAAAAAAACAAAGAACTTTGTGTATTATCTGCTTAGAAGCAACAATATATACTTAAGAGTTTAGTAGAATAAAACACTAAAGCCCGGGACGCACTAGGTGATTTTATATGCCGATCACTGCAATTGGCAAAATTTGCTTAGTATGCCATCAATTGCTATAGCAAATGTCGGTCATCATAGCGACTGGCATATAAAATCACCCATATCTAGCATGTCAGATAAGAGTGATTAAATATGCCACAGTTCGCAGGCAATGAAATTCGTTGCGATCGGCATATAAAATTGTCTAGTGTGTCTCAGGCTTAAACTAATGTTCTTCAATAGGTTTCTGGACCTGATGGTGCGAAGGTGATCGGTGATCTGTTAGATGAGCGGGGTGTAAGGTTGAAGTTTGTAGTGGATGAAGGGCTGGTAGTTTCACAAGGAATATTTCCTGGAGTGAAAACACCATTTGCACTGTAAGTTAGGGTGGACATCAGTGAACTTTAATTATAAATGTAAGAGATCATAGAGTTTTTTTTGCCATTGTAATGTCTTTTCCCGAACTCTGAAATGAAAAGAGCAATTCTGATAGAAACAAACTTAAAGGGAAATTTTGTTGTCTTCACTTATTTGGGATTGTTATAAATTGAGTGCCAGGATTTCCATTTTCTGTTGCTGTTATATTATTTTGCAAAATCCCACAATAAAGACAAATTTCAAACCCATGGGCCATGGGTAGGATCAAGTTTTAGGGTGTGTTCATGTGTTTGTTTGGGCCAATTCCAGAATAGGAATACATGAGATAAAAACTTTGTTCAAATTGTTTCGGAGTTTTTCCTGCAAAGTTATGAGTAAAACATTTGTTAGTGGTAAAACTCTTTTGAATTTTGAATTTGAAATAGGTATTTCATTGCCCTGACAATCTGGAAGAAATTTCAAAATTTTGTTATTAATCTGGAATAGTTAGAAGGGGCCCACAAAGGGATGCTCAGATGTCACTTGTCCCACATTTTTTGGTCTTTTTGTCGCATCTTTTTATAGTGTGAAATGTCACTGTTGCATTTTCGTCTGAACAAATTTTCAATTTTTAAGCAATTATTTGTTTGCTAATTTTGTTATGTATGTACAGTTCCAACTTATCATTTGTTGTCAAAAACTGAATCAAGTACATATGATGAACAAATGTGTCTGTCTCATTAGCATGTTCTAAAAATTTCAAGCTCGGCAAAAAATATCTCGAGAACCGGTTTAGTTGGATGATTTCTGATGCCTTTTGTTGCTGTTGCAATTTGTCAAGCTTTTTCTGATAGTTTCTGTTGCTTGTTGGCACTTTAACAATTGTCTGTTGCCTCAATTTAAGACCATGTTGCCTGTCGCCAAAACCCCTTTGTAGGCCCCTTGGAATTAAGGTGCAAATGAATGAGCCCTAAGTAAGTATACATACAGAACTTATAAAGTTTGCATAAAGGAAAGTTCCATAGACCTCTTTCAAAAAAACTAATGTCTGTCAAAACATGGCAATTAGGATTGGGAACAAGGGGCATGTAAGTAAGTTTATAAAGGACTTATTAGTAAACAAGTCAACAGTACTCAGCATAATCACTTATGTCAGTCACTCAACACACTTAGAGATAGAGATGCTTGACAAGGAACTAAAATTGGTGAGGCGGATGATTTTGACACACAAGATTATGCAGAGTAGACTTTCTTTATTAACCTTTATGGCCTTTATGACAGTTATGTTAGTAATTATATTCATTTGTTCCCAGTCATAACTGTTTTGACTGACACTATTTTTTAACCTTTATTTTGCTAAGTTTTATAAAGATAAAGTGTTAAAATCTCAACAAAATTACAAACTTCATAATTTGTTGAAGCAATGAACATCTTCAGAATTTACTTGTAAAGACAAAGAAAATGAATGGTCACTTTGTAGACTTTCAAGCAGCGGTTTTGAAATTAGTTTTTAGCAGAAAAGTCTATAAAGATAGTCAATAATTAAATGACCATGTTTTGTAGAATTGGAGTTGCGGAGAAGGGGTTCATCACCCTTAAGCTAACTGTGAGCATGGAGGGTGGCCACTCCTCTTTGCCCCCCAGAGAGACAAGTATTGGTATTCTGGCGAAAGCAGTGAGCAGGTACGGGTATTCAGTAATTTTAACAAAGTTCCTCAGTTTGCCAGTCTTGTTTAATTCTTAACTTGTAAAGAAGGGTTCTGGGATGGGTTGAACTACAGAGATCTTCTGTTATGGCTGGGTGACAATCAACTGATGATAGCTTTGACTGAAAGATGATATCAGCTTCATACTGCAGACTATCAAAGGCCTTAAACACTGAAGTCATTGGGTTTCTTTGTAAAAGGGTGCTGAAAAGCCCTGATTGGTATCACTTGTTTAACCCGGCCTTCTGTCAGCCTGCATGCCTTTCTGTCTGTCTGTCTATCTGTTTAGCTGCCTGTCTGTCTGTCTTTCTCAGCCTGCCGGCCTGCCTGTCTGTCTTTCTGTCTGCCTGCCTGTATGCCTATCTGTCTGTCTATCTGTTTAACTGCCTGCCTGCCTGTCTTTCTGTCTGTTTGTAGGTTTGCCTGCCTGCCTGTCGGTCTATCTATCTGTTTAACTGCCTGTCTGTCTTTCTGTCTGCCTGCCTGCCTGTTTGTCTGTCTGTCTACCTGTTTGTCTGCCTGTCTGTCTGTCTGTCTGTCTGTCTGTCTGCCTGCCTGCCTGCCTGTCTGTCTCAGTCTGTCTGTACAACATGTTATTTGCTTCGACAAATAGCAAACGCTTGAAACGTTGGCTTTCTGGACTTCACACGACTATGTCTAACCTTTCAGATTTCTAGTTGATCCAATCATAGAACGGACCTGTAAAGTTTGAGAACGGCATGAAAGCTTAGAAGGAATTCATTCACTAGATAAAGCTATGGTGCTACTTTAACTTCTGAACAGCTGACATTCTTGGCTCTGACGAAAACTAATTATTTGTTTACAGACTCGAGTCTCATCCCATGCCAACTATATGCGAGTCCAGTGGTCCTATAGCAACAATGTTTGAGGTTGCAGCTCCGCAGGTATAAATAGTAATGCTATCTAGATCCTTAAGGTACATATAACTCCAACAATGATTTTTGTAACCACTAAGAGTGTTAGGAAACTAAGGACGTTAATAAGAAAAGATTTTTTTGAAATTGATCATATTCTCGATTTTGTATGCACGTTTGAAGTTCAAGTTTTGTTGGTTCAGGACCGCGTTTTAGGGGGACTGGGTTGTGACGTCATTTCTCTGGATCAAAACACAGCAAGATGGACATGAGTGAATCAGAGGTTATTGATTCAGACTGAGAAGAAGATTCAAACTTCCCCGTACAGTTCTCAATACCTTTGCCCCTTCGTGTTTAGAAAGATCTCATTTGCTCAATATTACAAGTCGGGAATGACGTTACAACCCAGTGCCCCGAAAACGCGGTCGTGAACCAAGATGTTTTAAAATGTTGCTAGTTTGAGTCACAGAAAAAAACAATGTGACCAAATTTCGAAATTGTTTTTACAGAATTACTTTAATTATATGCGAAATGATTTGACCCCCCCAAAAAATGTTAGCGTTATATGCGTGAGAGAGAAACACGTAGTCGCTTAGTAGATATGACACCATTACTTCATAGTGAAGAAACAAGGAAACGGCATTCCTTTGAAGCAAATACATAAAAATATATAAAGGCAGCTGATTTTAAGATTACGAGGGAGTTTTCTAAAGATACTTACACAATGGGAACTTTCAAAATACAAAATAGATGTTTGACTTTGTAACTGGCACGATTTTGCGACTTTCAGTCAAGGAAATACTAGAATCAACAAGTTTTGCGCGATTACTAAAAGATTTCGTAAATCCATTTGGTTTCCAGTCAACACCGTTTGAGAAAAGCATAAACGTCAAATGAAGCGGAAAAGCCGTCATACAGTACTAAAGCATTGATTAACTGAAAATATATCCTTAACCCTTTCGAAACCCAGTTCTGTTAGTAAATTCTCCCAACTAGGTTCAATACTTTTCGCTGAACAAGTTAGGGAGAGTTTTGCTTTTCATCTACAGTGAATCACTTTTCATGTGATCAACTCTCATTTTTCAGTACCAAATGTCTTATTCTGTATGTGTCATGTAAGGAGAAACTAGATATTGATAACTAACTGGGACTGAAAGGGTTAAAGTTTGAGTGTTTTCAACCTTGGGATAGCGGTTCCATCCATTATTAAGCCGGCTCGTCTGCACGGCACGGCAAATTCTTGTTTCAAATCGCTAACTGCCCCCTGGTTAATCCAGTTGCCGGTTAAGACAACAGTCTGTCGTGCGGGGGGTCCACGTTCGATTCCCGGTGCCAAACCTTCACTCACGGTCATAAAGTAACTGAGGAGAAGGTGCTGCCTTTGCTCTAACATCTGCAAACGGTTAGATCTTCGCGTCTTCTCGGATAAGGACGTTAAAGAACATATCACACGAGATCAGTTTTTCAAATTTCAAAAAATCATACTGTAAAAAACATTGGTTTGCCAAGTTTGAGAAACATATGATGAAAGTACGCCAAGATACGGCGTGCAGAATTTTGAATTTTCCTCGCTAGAAGTGCCCCCTCCAAAAGACCAACAATATGACGTAACAGGTCACGTGCTCCTCGCCTCAGTTCATCCAAAATCGACTTATAAACATCTGTAACTAATAGTTTCTATCGAAACTCTAGCAGTTAAGGATGTTTTATTATCGACTTATCTCTTTACTCCGTGGCACCAGTCCATCTAATATAGTGCCACGAAGTAAAGAGATATACAGATGTTTTTAAGTCGATTTTGGATGAACTGAGGCAAGGAGCACGTGACCTGTTACGTCGTATTGTTGAAATTTTGGAGGGGACACCTTTTAGCGGGAAAAATTCAAAGTTCTACTCGCAGTATCTTGGCGTACTTTCATCGTATGTTTCTCAAACTTGGCAAACCAATGTTTTTATAGTATACTTTTTGAAAAGTAGGCACTTGGAGTCCTATAACTTAGTTGTAAAAACCTGTCGACTACACATGAGAGCAGTTCAGACCATAAACCTTAGTTCTATTCTTTTATCTCTTTTGATAAAACCAAACTTTTAACAACCATCTTGTATTTACAGATGCCATTGGCCCTTAGAGTTTTCATGGCTAATCTTTGGTTATTTTCGCCAATCGTCACAAGGTAAGAATGTCAAACCACTTATTCTTTTCTTTATCATATAGTGAGTTAAATTTAATTGAATTTGATTCACACTATTCCGGACAAAGACTTTTTTCGTTGGAAGTGACTACGCTTACTACCTTTGACTACCTGACCGTGCATCTTTAATTCAAGTGTTAGAATTTATAGTTTGTCAGTTGAAAAGCAACAAGTCTGTTATAACAAAAATGATTGGTCACTGTTTTCTGATCTTATTGGACATATAAGATTCATGTGCTCGTCATTTTCTGGTAGATTTTGATACCTTTTATATGCATTTGGGTCGATCAGGTTTCCGTAAACATAGTAATAGATATTAAGTAAAAAAGATATATATATTTTGTACATTTTAGATAAATTCAATAATTAATTATTTTCGATCATGTTGTATACATACTTATTTCTAATATAGCCTTATTTCGAAACAAACGATGTAGTATTATATATAAGTGTTTGTTTCCACTAATAATCAATTCTTCATCCTACAAATATAAAACTATTGACTATCATATATTTAGTCGAAAAAGTTTTTAGTTGTTCATTTAACCGCAACAAGTAAGATAAGTTAGCAAAACCTCGTGAAGGTATAGATCTGTCGTTGGTTTCTCCTGCTATTTCGGAGTAGTTTTTCTCCAGTTCTCCACTGTTGGAGCCCAACGGCATTTTGTACAAAAGGTAAAAAAGTAAGTTAAGTCGCATTCCAATTGACCGGTCCGGCCGGCCAAAAAGAACTGGTTCTGGCCTCTTACGTTTAAATAGAAAGGTCCAGGGCCAAACAAAAACAAGCTGTAAAGTTGAGACATTTTCCAAATCCTACTAGCACGCAGCAAAAGCTAAGAAGGCGCGCGCGTTCATTTTCTCTGCCACAACACTCCAAATTCGCGCCCTTTTCGACCGGAGCGGGAGAACTGAACGGTGCTGATCCACTAGCAGAACCAGTTCCGAGAACTCGTGCGTTCCATTTAAAAACTGGCCGGTCAGACCGGTCGAACCGGTCAACGGAAAGCGACTTTGGTTGAGGTAAATCTTTTCTCGATTCGTGTGACTCATACAGATGCTTATCTCAGGTTTCCTCTTAATGCTAAGCGGATGAGAGTTTGCGCTCTGGACTGCAGGGCACTAATTTATCGCAGTTTAGCCCCCAACAGAAGCTAGCCTGCTTGTAGGTGTTGTACTCGGCCGACGTTGAATATAATTATGAGTTTTGGTAGCCTGCACCGTCAGTATAGTCAGACTCTATAGACGGTTGGAAGAGTTTGGGCCTGCTACGACACAGGCTAGTTTGGAGTAATTTACAGCTCAGTGCTGAAGAGCAGTGTTCGTTGTTCTCAAACCGAGGTTTTGCGTCCTCGATGACGTCATGTTTGTTACACATCTATTTTTGTAAAACCATAGTGATATATTTCTTAACTTAAAGGACGCGCGTAACACAGCAGCTCTCGAGCTCCCTGTCGAAAATGTTGACTAAACATGCTGTAAGCAATAGGATTAAACACGGTGTAAAGAAAATATATACGCCTGGAGAGCAAGAGAAAAGAGCATGGAACTTTGGTACCGCGTTTGAGGTAGAACAGAAAGGCGTTGACATGGTAAGGCGTATAGATCATGTAAAAGAAGACAACTGTGGTCATCAACATGCAGATCACTTTTCTGTTCTCGGCTGTCCTTTGCCGAATCACAGAAGTTGCCATGTAAGCGCTCTGTTTCTTGAAACAGAGAACAATGCAAATGACTGAATATAAGGTGGCCAGTAATGTCGCTGAGACAATGCACAAGAAAAAGAAAAACATCCAGTTTATCTTAAACATTTCTCCGCTGTATGATGCTGGGGACCAGCGGTATGCACAGAAAAGCATTGATGCTGGACCAATGCGAATAAGTCGGTACGCATAAAGATAATGCGCGCGCATTAGTATTGAAATCAGCCATGTTGCTAATATTGCGAAACCGCATGCCCTACGAGATGTGACCTTTTCTTTCATAGGAAAGATGATCGCGCAGAATCTCTCAATAGATATCGCCACCATACTGAGGATAGAGACACAGGGATATATTCCCCTTGAGATTCCGACGAATTTGCACAAGGTAGTTCCCATTGCCCCGTCTACTAACCACAGGCCTCCCAGATAAGCGTTACTTATTTCCCAAGGTAACACAATGACTGGAACCAGCAAGTCTGAAATTGCCATGTTTACAATGAAGTAGTGTACAGCTGTCTTGTTGGACTTCATTCTAAAGAACACGGCGACAATTAACACGTTTCCTAGGAGAGATAAAGCAAGTACCACGGAATAAAATGCGATTTCAACACTCTGAGAAGGAAACGATCCAATGCATAATGAAATTGACAGAGAAAAGTTTGTTCCGTTACTCTGCATTCCAGTCGCGTTACCGAACATCCTTTTTTGTTGGATTGCGTTACTAGCTTCTTGTTGTTTTATCAAGTTAGGTCCTAGTCTTGGCCAAGCCATTGGCGTTACATTCCGCCATTATTGCGATGCTTTCTGAAAAATGCCTAAAAACAAAGATAATAGTTTGTTACTGACCACCATATGAAACAATTGGCTGACAAGTTTTTCCATTCATTATATTGATTTTCTTATGTTAGAAAGGGAGCTCATGTAATATAGGTTCCTATACTCGAATATATATATGTTATTTGCCAGCTGGGAGGTCCATATAGTAAAAACTGTGACCGAGGTGTTGAGAATGCTGTGACCCGAGGCCGTAGGCCGAGGGCAGCATTGTCAAGACCGAGGTCACAGTTTTTCACTATACGGACCTACCACGGCTGGCAAATAATTTATATATTTTTTTCCTTCTTTAAATTAATTATATAAAAGAGCCAGTGAACGTTTTCGTTGTGTTACATTTCTCTATCACTCACACTTACACGTCGCGCTTAGCTTGGGATGTTTTTAAAAAAGACTGCAAAATAGGACAATTCACGTGAAATATTTTTTTTTTCAACACAGTGTCTCAACTTAAATGTTTTGACAGAAAAAGTGATTTGAAATAAATTAGTTTTACCCTTTGAAATGGTTTGGATTTTTACAAGTAAAGAAGACAAAGATTTTAGGTAAAGACAAAAAAATGCTCACGTAAGCGTTACCGTGCCCGTGGGCAGAGATATAGGAAATTCCGGACTCCTGTAAGAACCAATCAGATTGCAGCATTCGTTACTGTGCCCTCTTAGGAAAAAATAAAAAAAAACTATAAAGACAATTACATTTATCCACAATTTCCTGGCGTATAAAAGTCTAAAAATTCCCCACAAAAACGCATGCAAATTGATATACAAACGGGCAGTATTAAGGGGTTTGTCGTATTCACAAGGTTATCTTATAAGAAAATGAATAAATATTTGGCCGGCGGACCAAAAAATTGTGACCGTAAGGTAAGGTGGCCGTAAATCGGGGTTTGATTGTGTGTATAAGTGTTTAAGTATCTATGTATACATGTATGACAAGACGCTGCCTCATGTCTGTTTACTGGAGTAGAACTTAAAACAACCAATCAGAGCAGGCTGTGAGCAGTTTAGTCCTCCTACGTTGGTGACTGAGGGAAATACGCCTCAAGTATTCGGATGTGACACGTATAATGACACGTTTTAGCCATTGGTTATCAAAGTTTGAAGTGTTAAAATGTTCTTATTTATTTCGGCCTTTGTACACAAGATTTTTCCTTATCACAGGCTCGCAGTCTATTTTTAGTTGTACGCGACAAGTACCTTACTCGAAAACTGGAGCGGTATTTTTGAACAAGGAAAAAAAAGGAAAATGGCAACTTTCGATAAACAAAACGTTGTCATTTGTTATTTTAGAACAAATTTTAACGTTCCTACTTTATCACTTGACTATATAGTAGACGCTTTTTTTTATAAAAACAATTTTATAAGAACAACGACGCTCAGATTGGCCAAAATTTAAGAACAATTTGACAACAAGCTGAGGCACGGGCTCGATGGCTTATGTTTTTTTAAAAACTTTACTAAGTTTCGATCCTTAACTGAACATTAAAGAATGAACAAGAAATGCTTCGCAGCTTATAATCACAACACTGGAAATCGTCACGGGAAAATGATTCAGCGAAACCACGAAGAAATTAGTTTACCAATGTATATGTATTGCAATACCTTAGGCTTAGTTTTTCTTCGATTTATAAACACGTATAAAAATAAGAACAATTTAAGAACAATGTGAGGCATAAATCGCCGAAGAAATTTAATTCTTAAAAGAACAACAATCCTCGGCCAAATTTAGTGGTTCTTATAAAAAAAGCGTGTATATATGACACGTTTTAGGCATCGGTTTTCAAAGTATGAAGTATTAAAACGTTCTTATTTATTTGGGTTGTTGTGCACGATATTGTTTCTCATCGCAACTCGCCTTTGGTGACGCCACAGGACTTTAATTTGTTTTCAGTTTTACTCGACAAGTAGCTTGCTCGAATGCTGGAGTGTGAACAAGGAACTTGTATATTTATTTGGTATTTTAAAACAAGTTCTGACGCTATAGGCCTACTTTACCACTTGTGGAACATAGAGTTACTTAAAGGCATTCATGAAGATTCATATCTATATACTGATGGTGTACCTTCATTGAAATTTCATTTCTTTGATGAGCATTGGATAACCTTTTCGCTTTAGAAGATTATATCCAACTGAAAGATTGAAACAAAGATAAAACCACACAACAACACGAACTATATTTCACATACCAAGTTGTTCCGATCTTTCTGGCCTGGCAAGATTTCACTGAAATTTTGTCAGCGGTTTGAGGTTGTTTGTACTGCCCTACTGATATACTCGTCTTGATCTGTTAATAGTTTAAGATGAACTATTTTACGGAGGAGACTAAAAGGAAGCGGAAGTTAGTTAAATGAGTTCTCTGATGTTGCCTAACTGGCGCTAAATTGCCTTTGTTCCCTTCCTACAATGAGTGAATGACCGCCTATTCTTCCCACACAACTTTAGATTGTTTTGTTAAATTTCCTAACCATTCTTTCTTCACATACCAATTTGAGTCTACTTTGTAATCGTTTTAAAACAAAAAAAATCCCGAAAAATTTAAAGTTAAACTTTCCCTAAATATGCATGCAATGCTAATTTGTATACACAGTCGCCGACCGTGGGCCGTGGGTGAAGGAAAGTCGTAATATTAATGACCCGCCTCAGCAAACGTATTCTAAATTTGTCTGGTTAGATAACAAGCAAGAGATACTACGGGTTTGTTATGAGAAGTAGGTTATTCAAGCCGTCAGTCTGTAGTATATATATGTTATTTGCCGGCCGAGGGTCCGTATTGAGAAAAACTGTGCCAGAGGTCTTGCGTAAGGACCCAGGCCAAAGGCCGAGGTCCGTACCTAGACTGAGGGCACAGTTTTTCTCAATACGGACCTCCCGGACGGCAAATAACGTGTTTATTTTTCCCCTGTGTTCATGTTGTTTTTTTCTTTTTAAAAGCCTATATTCAGGCTGTC
The DNA here is from genome assembly GCA_027575215.2 of Hydrozoanthus sils. Taxonomy (NCBI): domain Eukaryota; kingdom Metazoa; phylum Cnidaria; class Anthozoa; order Zoantharia; family Hydrozoanthidae; genus Hydrozoanthus; species Hydrozoanthus sils. The sequence continues at coordinate 116 of JAOBRD020527377.1, read as the reverse complement.
TTTGTTCAGCAGGGTAATAAAATTCACTTTATTCGTCATATAATATGTCAAAAAAATTCAAAAACTGTTTCCAAATGTTAACGCTTTATAAGCTAAGATTTGCAAAACTAAAAAAA
>JAOBRD020527376.1:7937-34024 GCA_027575215.2 Hydrozoanthus sils | reverse complement strand
CACAAGCCACTCTACGATGTTCTCGTTGGAATGAATGCTATAAGAGACAAGAGGCAAACACCACAAGGAGGCTCACTGCCTCGTCGTCATCTGCCTGCCTCAAGTGCCTCCAGCTACGTCTCAGATTATGATGGCTCAGAATACCTGGATGGCATGCAGCAACAAGACGGTTTCAGGTTTGTTGTTGTTTGTACTCAAAACCACTGCAAATTCTTCAGTATTTCAATTCTCATTACATAGAATTTGAGTGATTAATCATTATAGGTATTAATAACTTAACCTTCTTGTAAACTGTCATGAAAAAACAGACACTATAGCTGTTCGAGAATTTATTGATAAGATCTCTTAATTTGAAACTTGGATGCATGATTTGTTCGGTTTTCCAAGAAAAGCAAATCAATGAACTAAACTTGCCTTGTTTTTTTTCAAATGTTAATGGAAGTATCCATGTTTATCTCCTTATTTTGTTTTTTTTATCATTGCATTTGTTTTGTTATTTATATGGTGGTATCATATCATGTCAGTTGATCATCACTTTGGAAAAATCCAACTCAATAACTCATTAAGGTTGTTAGAAAAATAATAGAAGTAATTTTAATAAGCTATGTAAAATAGTAATTAAAGTAATTGTTGAAATTTTTATAATTTGTACCAAGGACCTGGTCACATGGTACAAGCACACCAATGTCTAATCGAGAAAGACCAGCAGCTATCACTGTAGAGCCACCAAGGTGAGACAGATTTTTGCTACAGTTACAATGATATTCTTGATTTAACTATCATATCAATAATGAGTATTTGTTTGAATTATCAGTGAATAAAACTGCAGTAAACAGAAGGGGCAGCATATTTAACAATATATAATGACCATGTTATAAATATGATACAAAATAACGAAAAATCTTTTAAAAGCTATCTAGAGTTTTTTTTTTCAAAAAAAAAAAACTGTTCCAAAGCTGTGTTGAATATAACATTGCCAAATTAAGTTTCGGCTTCCCAAAACTGCTTCAAACACTGAAGATTAGAAGGATCATTTTTTTATGTTACCAATGACAATACATAATGTATCACATTAAGGTATGTAAGAGTTAATGGTCAATTACCTTGCAGAAATGTGCGAGTGAGGAGAGCAGGGACTGGTGCTGGATTTGGTTTCACACTGACTGGGGATGCACCAGTTTGTATTCGCTCAGTTGATAGAGGTAAGTTATGATCAAGTGATATTGAGTAAAATGAGAACGGCGATGATGGTGGTGGAGACTTTGATCATAGGTTCTTAGGGATAAATGGTTAAGTGATAGTCGATTTTAGAGCAAAAAATAAAGTGAAGTTGATTAGTAATTATTGTAGTTATTGTTTTTTAAATTTCATGGCAGATTACTGAGTATTAAGTGATAGTACATAAAAATTTATTACAAATAGTCAAAATTACAGTAAAAAGAGTGATGTGCTTTTCAAACAATAGTTGATCATGAATTTTTACAATCATCATTTTTTTCAGTAATTTCTTAATGTCTTTATAACATTGTTTCCTATATTTTTTACTTGCCACATTTTTTCAGTATTTTTGTTCTTTCCAAGTGTACGTTTTTTTATTGTTATTCTCATATGCATGCAAATTATGTGAAAAGATCAGGGCCTTACAAGACCTCTATCACCAAATAAATCCTATTGAATAATTAGGCCGAAATTAGTTGTCATTCATTTCTACATGTACAAAGCAACTGCCGATGCAACTTATTTTAAGGTTGTCACACATGAGATGATTTTTTGTCTTCAGGGTCCGATATTTTGTCTTGTATAAATCTGATTTGATCAAAGCTTAGCACACACTAACCAATTTTTATCACTAGGTTTATTGGTTCAGTGTCCAAACCATGTTGCTCGAACTATTTTCTACTTGTCACATGCTTGTGCTTTTCACTTCCTATTGGCTAATGTATCGGACATTGCTACATGCTAGCCAATAATATATGTCTGATCAGATGTTTTTGGTTCTAACTTAGTGTTAGATCTTCCAGTCCTTTATGCCAAAAGTTGAGACCAATTTTTGTCTAGAGCAGTCACATACATAAAGCCTATTTTTATCACAAACAAAAAATGAGGGTCCTTCAGATGAAGATTCTTCTAGTGTGTGGCAGCCTTTATTGGCCATTGTTGTGATGTTTGTCAATGTTCTTCGTAATTTCTTCATGTTGTTCCAGGAAGCCCAGCTGCCGAGGCAAACCTGAGACCTGGTGATCACATTCTAGCAATAAACGGTCTCAATGTCAGGTGTGTTGTAATCTGTTGTCACAAGGTCAAACAGAATCCTGCTATCTGTTTGGCTGCTGAGAGGGAATTGCAAAATGTTTTTCGTATGTTTCACTTTCTTTGATTTTGAAATTTTGATTGAAGAAAACAAATGCTGCAAAAAACTACAGAAAACTTTTTTTTGATAAAACAAAAGGAATCATTTTATAGAAGCTGGTAAAGAAAAAGGTAAATTGGTAAATATTTAAAAACAGCCAGAACACAAAATTTCACACTTTTTACTGGTCTTTTTACCTTAGTTAACGTTTGTGAATGATCAAAAGGCAGAAAAACCACTTAGAAATTTTGCCTCCCTAATTGTCCACAAGAAATTTGGTAGTTTTACAGTTTATTTGAGACTGCAAAACTGTGAAACTTTTAAGAACACTGTGTCTGTCGAAGTTGTTACAATGATGTTGGACCTGAATCTTTCAGTATATCAACCCAAGGTAGTATAGTAAAACATGGACAAGGACAGTATCCATCAATTACCAGTTAAGGATGGAATTATGCTATAACTACCCACTGTGATAACTAATTATTTTTGAAATAGTCATGATTACACGGTTAAAAAGTATTTTTGCAAGTACTTATGACAGTGATGACATTGATGGCAATGATATGCCACTGGTCACAATCTTTTGTCCTTTTCATACACAGAGGCAAGTCACATGGACATGTGGTTGAACTTCTGAAGGGGAGTGGCTCGTACCCAACATTACTCGTCCAATGGCGTCCGAGCAACTTTCTCTACTTAGCACCATCAGTCCACTCAAACAGATCAGTCACATATGCAAGATATGGACCTGGTCTGTCACGATCTTCTTCCAGGGTAACACAGACATCCAATGGGATGGAATATCTTCCCAACAGAACTGGTATTGGATTGGAGGAGTACAAAAGACTTTCAAGACAGTTTAAATATCATGTAAGCAGTTCTCTTTGTGGCTCTTGTACAGAAAAAAATATTTTGTTAGAACTAATTAACAGATCAACTTTATGAACACTTTTTAAAGATATAGTTTCATTAGAGTTCAAATGTTGGCTTATCCCCAACTTTCCCCTCCCCCCGGATCATCCTAGTAATTTCCCTCTTCCTCCTCTGAGATCATTCTGGAAATAATCTTTCCTGCCCCTCCCTTCCCCAAAGATCATCAAGATAGAAGCTGAAGGTGGTATTCCCCTCTCTCCCTTTCCCTAGATCATTCAGTAACTGAAGGCAATTAATTTCCCCCTCCCTCCTCTTCCCCAGATCATCCAGGTGGTAGTAACTGAAAGCAATTAATTTCCCCCTCCCTCCTCTTCCCCAGATCATCCAGGTAGTAATTTCCCTCTTCCTCTCCCCTAGATCAGCCTTTGTAATTTTTTTCCATCCCTCCCCTCCCCAAGATCATCTAGATCGAAGCTGAAGGCAGTTTACTCCTCTCTCCTTTCCCCAGATCATTTGGGTGGTAGTAACGCATTCCTCTTCTTAAGAAACTCTAAAAATGTTATTGATTTAAAAAAAACATCAACATCTCCAACGTTGATAAAACGTTCCTGTCATGGATAGACCATAGCATTTAAATTCGACGTCTTTATGAAGTTAAGGTTTTCGAATACAAATTTGTAAAAAGTTGATGCAAACAAATCGGTGTAGAAACGGACAATTCAACAATTCCTTATAATCTTTTTTTACTTAAAATCCCCACAGTTTTGCCCTTTTATTCCAGAATTCTGCTCAAAACATGAGTAAACTTATAAGCTATGGTACATTAAGAACCTACAAATTAGTACTGTTGCTGTGGCATATAGAAGCAGTTCCCATCTCCGTATGGGTTAAAGGCTACTCGATAACCAAGTGTGTTCACCCATCTGATGAGTTCTTCCGTCATAAATCGAAAAACTTGTATGGAGTGAAAAAAAACTAAAAAGAATAAAGATTCGTAGAGAGAGACGCAAGACAGCAAGTGCTTTCGCAAGGCAAGATGTGAGAAAGAGAAAGAGGATCTTTTCTGAAGAGCCTTATCTGCTCATTTGATGTCACCGAGGGGTGACTTCAAAATAAACACTCATTGTTTTCCCTATTAAAGGTGCGAAAATCAGTCCTCGTTATTAAACTTGCAGTTGCAACGCCCAGAGCGCGTACTAAACAGTGGGAGTTACCCTCCTTTTCATAGCTACAGAAGAATTTAAAACGATTGTGTGAATTATGTTCAGTTTAAATAAACAAAACGAAAACGCAAAATTATTGGCAGTTATTAAAACTTTTCATTCCGTTTCCTGAGATGCGCAGTATGTCAAAAGATCATACAAGCGAAAGCAGTATGATATCTGGTGTCAAACGCGCAACGCCTGGATGTACACAAAACACCCACTTTTTGCATGTACAAATTATGAATTTTTTTTTCGCTGTTTCGCTGTTCAGGAACCCCCCTCAACATTGAGTCATGGAGTTTTCATGAATGATAAGTGGCATTAGTACTTTAAAATATGTTTGTATTCGTACGTAGTTAATAGTTATGAAAATTACTTCTTTTATCTGGTCAACATAAAGCCCGTTTGTGTTAGGCAAAAAGTTTGTTTATTTTGCAAATACATCTGTCAACATAAAAACGGTTTACAGATGCAAACGCGCTTATCAAAGCTACCAAAAATTTTGGTGATCTCGCAAAACTACAAAGGAGCTGTCGTCTTGCTCCAGAGGCCACCAACTGAAAACTCTTTGTTCTAAAAGGACATGATGACATCTGTCAACGGCGGTAAAATGACCCTCATCATACTCCTTAGATTAACCATCCACTCAACTTGTCTTGTGATACTCGTTGGAATCCTCATTCTTACTCTTGCAATGCCAGTAGGCTCTTAAATATCGCAACCATCATTCTCAGTTGACGTCGTGAAAAATTTTTACGACGTCAACTGAGAATGATGTAAGAGGAGATGGACCAGAAATCTTACAAGACTAAATATCAAACCATGATTCCTCAGGCCGAGGAAACATCCAATACAGGTGAAATCTTTGACGTCTTTTTGACGATTTAATTCAATGAGATGCATTATGTTTTGAATTCTGATCTACTGGAAGAAGCTGTTATTTTGCCACGATAACATGTTGTACAATTAAGTGCCAAGTTGCATGTAACAAGGGCAATTAATTTCTCCCTCCCTCCCCTCCCCTCCCCGAGATCGTCCAGGTAGTAATTGAAGGCAGTGAGGTTACAGTACATTGTTTGTTTATTTTTTCAGATGAACCGGTTGCTAACACCAGGTGAACAGTTGGTTGTCAAGCAAAGTCTTCATAATTATCAGAAAGACAGGTAATGACATTTTGCAAGTGATAATATAGACTGCAAAATAATCTTAAGTATTGGGAAATTCCGGGAAACAGCTGTTTTGCTTGTTGATGTTTGTCATTTATGAAGATTACAATCTAAACAGGTTTTAAAACCCGAACAACTTTTCCTTCTCAAATTTCCACTTGAAAGTTTCTAATTTTACGAGAGTACCATAACAAGAAATTTGGCAACATGTAAAAAGGGGACAAGGAGAGTTTCACAGGGAGTCCCTGAAACCCAGTAGCCGAGCAGTTAGAGTGTTCGACTAGTAATCCCAGCCCCGGTCAGACCTATGTCCTTGAGCAAGAAACTTTACCTTTGTTCCAGTCGACTCAGCTGTATAAATGAGTACCGGCTCTGCATGTTGGGGGCTAACCTGCGATGGATTAGTGTCCTGTCCGAGGACTCTCAGTATTTGGAAACTGGAGGTAATCGTAGAGAAATTAGAGAGAAATGGTCTTATGGGCCCGTTTGGCTCGTGAAAGAATTCTTAGCTCTGGTGCCCAGCGACTTTTTCTTGGTGTATGCGAGTTTCATGCATTGGTTTTACGTCTGTGTTGATTTTCATGTAGAAACATCCCTAAGCTGTTAACAGCACTCGAGCCCGTGCTTGATGATGGACACAAGCTGCAGATGCTTCATTACCTTAGCGATCTGCTCCCCGCCAACGAACAAGAAGCATTTGATCGAGCAGCTGCTCTGCTGATTGCAAGGAATATGAAGAGTAAGTTTACTAGAGCTAAACAGTCAATTTCCACAAACTAGATTTTTTTTATTCTTTCAGCTGATGAACGACTCTTTACTTGCCTCGAATGACAGGCCCGTAGCCAGGATTTTGTGCGGGAGGGTGCGGTTGAACAAAGAGTTCAACGGACCAAATGAGTGCCAAAGGCGCAAGATTCTATATATGGGGGTCCAGGGGCATGCTTCCCCGGAAATTTTGAAAATTAGGTTATCTGTGACTGAAATTTAGGCAGCCAAAACCAACTTAAAAACGTGGAAAATATTCATCTTTTTAACTGCAGAATCGATTTTTTTGGCCGAGTTACTTCTTCATAGTTTTAGAGAACAACATATTTTTTCTTAATTTCACACAAACAATGAAATAGAACAGAACTATATTATACCTTTTTTTTACTATTGTCCTTTTTTAAAACACTCGGAAGTATAATCAGTTATGTGCAGCTGGAAGATGTTGCTTGTTAACAAGAAAGTGGACCTTCACATTCTTTTTTTGGGGGGGAGGGGGGGGGGGCGAGCGCATCCATCACACTCCCCTCCCTACAGGCCTGAAGATGACATCGATTTGACGTAGATGAAGTTATCGACTTTACTCAGACGATGACATCGATTTCACTTTGATGATGACCCCCGTGACGTTATGAAGACATTGCTCATTACCCCAATTTTTTAATTTAACAAATTGTTATTTTAAACAAGGTCTCCACGGAATCCATTTCACCATCAAACAAAGTTGCATTCACTAAAATGATAAAAATCCCTTTTCTCACTTTACAGACGGAATTGTCCCCGGCTCAAGAACAACTGATGCCGAGGTAATGGATGTACTTTACAGAGTCCAGGGGGGTCGGCTGAATGAAAATCCCAGGCCACGTAATTTAATTGGTGGTGGAGGTGAGTGGAATCTTAGACTAGACATGAAGTCTCTTGAATTTACTTTTGCTCGAAAAATATGTTAACAAAAGCAAGAATCTAGCACTTCTCCACACTTAAAAGATAAGTTGATAGAGCACTGCGTCAGGCTATTGTGTATGCTCAACTTACTTCATATCTTTCAACACCTTTGTGTCAACCAAACTTGCACTTCAGTGTTTGAGAGGGACATATGCAGTTCGTGTTTCGTCAAAGTAATTTGAAATTATTATCCTTCAACAAACTTAACTGTGTAGCTGCAATAAATTGCTTGATAGATGTACACGTAATTTGAATGCGTGTATCAACTAGATCTTGCAACGGCTGCGGCAAAATCCTAGTGTACAAGGGATTTGTAATAGGCTGCCCCAATCTCTTGGTTTTGAGCCAGTTTGATAAATATTTTAAGCTTTACAACGTGAAAGAGATTAACAAACTGACATTTCCGGACTATAGATGTTAAGTTCTTCATCTTAGTGGATTGGAGTCTTCCACTCAAACTATATGAAGAAATGTCATTTTATTGATGTATTTCACGGTATAAAGCTTAATTCTTTCTGTAGAAACACCGATGGAGCGTCTCAATTTTACCTTATTCTAGATTTTTGTAGTTTAAGAAATCTCTTTTTTTGGTTGTACATCCTTTACATCTTGTATTGCCAAGAAAGATACATTAGTTGTGTTGTACATAAATATGTGCAACCTTTGGTCAGCTACACTTTTTACTACCGGTTGTCATTTAGACTTAGGAGGGGTTGACGTAGTGGAAAGATCTTGGCCTTCCAATCCTGAGGGCCCCAGTTCGATACCCGGCCTGGTCAAGGGTTGAATAATTGAGCAACCTTCTTTCCCGCTGAAGTCCTTTCAGTTTCTGCTCAGTTTAGGTTAAAGCTGGTCAGTGTGAACTGCCTTTAAGCATATATCCATGTGGAAAAGGAACTATATAGATGAAACGCTTTACTTACTTTATCGTAGCTGCCTCGCCTGAGTCTCCTCGCCATTGGCCAAGATCAGGGGTAGTTTCTCAGAACCGCTGGAATGATTTTTCTCATGTTGGTGAGTGGTACTTACACGAAATTCCGTTTCAGGCAAATAACACTACACAACATTTTAGCCGAAGCTTAATCTTTTCTTAAGTCTAGATGCCCACTTGATCAGTACTTATCTCGGTTATTTAATGCTGAATGGATTAGAGTCTTCCGCTCTACCTAGAGTTAGGCAGGCTACTACATTCGATCCCAGGCTTACTCCGTCAGAAACTTGCACTCCCTAAATAGATTACAAGAAATCGTGTAACGTCTCTTGAGTGCTCAAATGTGAAAAAAAATGGGACTCAAAATCGCAACCCTTGGGCGAAAAAAAAAACACTAACCAAACGGCCATTCCGCTGTCGACAGAAGAACAATGAAACTAAAATGCAATTTTCAATAAGAAAACGATGTTATTATGTTTCAGTGTTAACTGCAACTGATTTGATGCAAAGTTCCCTTAGTATCAAAGAAACAAACGTTTTAAAACTATTACAGCAGGGAGTATAAACTCTATGCATTTACCGAAATCATTTTGATCTTGTTTTCCAACAGGCAATGATTTAGACAGCGTTCCCGTTAGAGACAGAAATGGCGTCGGTGTAAGCGTAGGTGCAGGTGAAAAGGTCGATGATGACGAGGAAGATGGAGACGACTATAATGACGAACTTGATCTAGGACTAGGTATACTTATGTTTCTACGTAGATTGCCAAGTAAATGAAATGAAATATCCTGGCCTTGAGAGTCCTAGATTTTTATAAAAATTCGAACGATCCTGGAACGATAATTAAACTTACCTACCAACTCTTTGGTAGGTCTTTGAAGTTTGGAAAAAAAGCAAAGAGACAACAGATGAGCATTTTCCTAACAAAGTATTTTATTTAGCTGTATTCGTTTTAATAAAACTTGCATTTGTTCGAGAACTAAACTATTTCGTACAAATACGTGTTACTGGGGTAACTCTCCGTTCTTTCATTTGCTCCATTCCACCTGAGGAAAAAACGCGTGCGTCAGTACTACCGATCTGTACTGGTAGGCAGAGAGATGTTCTAGGTCCTTGGAAATTTTGTTTTGCTCTCTAAAAAGGATTGAAAACTAGGCACAATTGTCTTCACGTGCCATGTTACAAAAAAGCATTTTTATGACGGTATTTTGTTTGTTAATTCTTATTAAAACTCTGCAGTGGGTTGAGTGGAAACTACTGTGAAGCTTATCCAAACGTAGCTTTGCCATGTTCGCAGTATTGCATATGAGCAATTTAATTTCAGTTGAAGTTGTACATATCCATTTCGTTTGGTTAAAAAAACCATGTAAAGTTTCATCTAACTTTGATCGACGAAGCTCGTAGGCTACACTTTTAGTCTTAGTAGTCATTTCTTTGGAACAATTCCAAGAAAGTCTTCTGATGAGTTCGGCATGGAAAAAATTCTCCTTTTGGTTTTGTGTTGTCCTTCTAGAAATGTATAAAGTGTTACAGCAACGTTATGGACAAGTTATCAAAGTTACTACTGGAAGACTGAAAAATAGCAGGTACTTTTCTTAAGATCGCAGGAGGTTAACTTTCCGAAAATGTAGGAACCCAGGCCCGTACTTCAGTAAAATACTTCCAATGCACGCAGAGAGCAGTAGTTCATCGTAGTTTTTTGTCTTTTGTCAGTGGAGTTGGCCGATGCTCTCCTTGCTCTAGACGCTGAAAAGGCTGCTAAAGGATCTCCAAACACAACTATTCAAATCCAAGCTGAAGTACACACCCCAAGCAGAGCATCATCGCAAAACTCGATGGTGCCAAATGGAACAATTGTGCCTTTTGAAGAACTCCCAGTCGATGCTAAGGACTTGTCAGCGCAAAATGGAAATGTCCCCGAAGATCTGAAGGGCCTCACGGCAGAGGAGCTGAGGGTTGCCCTGGCAACGAGGACCCGGCAGCTGGAGCAAGCTGAAAGTGAGAAGGAAGAAGCGACAAGGAGAGCTGAAAGGGCAGAACAAAAAGGTAGATTGCAGTTTTGTATATGATTTGTTTTGAAGGACTTTATCTCACTTATCGAAAGCCATGGGTCCAATGTTTTAAACAATTTCATAAAGAGATTCAAATACGTTTTCTTTCACACTTTTTGACATCTTTTGGTATATCACTCCTTAATTATATTGTAGGCGAATCATTGTTGACATCATGTTTTTCTTTTAGCTTTGCATACAACTTTACACGGAAAAAGAACCATGCTTATCAAAAAATGATTGCAGTCACATCTATATTTTTTCCTAAAATTCGACACAAACCAGCTGGGTTGCAAAACCGACAAAGAACCATGCACACATTTACTGTAAAGAGTATTTAAAATGCTTCCTGCGGATTATTTTTTAGAAAAATCAATCTAATGTGTTCTTTCATATCTTCTTTTGTAAATGAGTTTATATTGGGCAATTGTAATTCTGCACCAGACGCAATTCCTTGGATATTTCCATTGTGTTTTTATTAAAGCTCACCGTAATTACTATTAACTTGACCCTATCAGCACAACGCTCTACCCGGTTTAAATTTTTGTCATTCACAGATGTAATTGACAAGGCTATTTTGAAACAGTTTCCAATTTTATACATGTATGTAACGTTTCAGCCATCGTCTGTCTCCAATAAACTGGTTCGCGTCTACTCCTACATCCTTTGCCCTGATATGGAAAATATACAATTTAAAGGCTTTCTGCGCGTGGGAGCGCAGGTTATCTATCAGTATTCAAAGCTGATAGTTTTGAGGCTTGGTTACATATGCTAAAATGAGGCAACTGAAGTAGTACAGTAAGAACTGTATTTCCACTTAGAAAGTATTTGACATGCTGACTCCTGTTTGTTGATAGTGTTATTTTGAAAAGCTCTTTAGTATTCACAGCCCGATTACAAGTTGCAGCATATATTATGCTTGACATATGGCGCAAACAAACATTCTCCATTAATACCTGAGTTTAGTTGCTTTTGAAGCAAAAGAGATACCTAGAATAGTAAGGAAGAGAGCAGTATTAATAGTGAATCAGGGATTAGAATAATTATTCTTCTTGCTTTTTTCTTAGACGTGGGAAGTGAACCGAGTGCTGCCAACCTGCAGACTGATTTAGCATCCGCTATCAAAGCGAGGGCAGGAAAAGAACACACTGGTAAGTTAGTTAGGAGTACCCGAAGTAGATCAAAATTGAAAATATGAACATTGGCAGATGAAATTTTATATTTGGACATCTAAAGTGTAATTCACGCTTGCCCACTTACTCTCCCCCTACCCTTCAACAAACTCTCTCTCACTCTCCTCCTCTCAACCAAGTTTCGCTGTTTACTTAAACATTTTGCATCATGTAGGTTCAGAATCAGCCGCCAATACTGGAGTAACTCCACCCCCGCCACCTCCCCCACCCCCACCCCCACCTCCTGGTCTTTCACTACCACCACCCCCTGGTGGTTTGATGGTAGATGGTTCACCAAGGATGCAGCTTAAGAGAGTTAATTGGGAAAAGCTCAGTATTGCTGGGATTGAGAACACCGTGTGGGCACAGGTGAGAGGTTTGGAAACATTCTTAATAATTTTGATTTCCATTTTTTGCTTTTGAGATCAAACACTTCTCGTTTTCGGGCCTAATGTTAAGGCATTGTCATATTTTGAGGCCTGGAGAATTTTTGATCCCAGACGTTTGTTCACGAATATCTTTTTTCGTGTATCAGGGTTTTGCATCCCTTGACCCTCACTCGGGCGGGGGATCTTAGGAAAATTTGGAAGTGCTGTCTTTCCTCTAACACCTCCAAACGGTTTGACCTTCGCATCTTAGATAAGGATGTTAGACTGCTAGCTCAGATTCACAATTTTTATAAACCTAAAACACTTGTCGAAAACGAATAGGGTCTTGCGATTCTTGCTTGCCAAATATAGAATGAGAACATCTAACTAACATTACGCAAGCCACTTGTTGCGGATTATGAAAAATCCCTCTCTGTATTATATCAGTATCAGTTTGCAAAATTGTTCGATCCTACGCAAGTAAATGCTAAACATTGTGAACATTAGGACTAATTCTATACCTGTTACTTACCTTATAGCGGAGGGGTTGGCGCAACGGTAAAATCTCTGCCCCTCAATCTTGAGGTCCCCTGTTCAATCCCCTGTCCGGTCGAGGATTAAATATTTGGCGACCATCTTTCCCGCTAAGGTCCACTCACCTTTCCATCCATCCAGGGTCGGTAATATAAAAACCAGCATATATGGACTGCTTTGAAGCGGCTGCCAATTGCGCCGTTATATGCTTCCGGTCCGCTGGGGCTAAAACTAATCATTGTAAAGCGCCATTGAGTATATTCGTATGGAAAAGGCGTTGAATAAATGCATTATTTTACTTTAACTTTTTACTTGTTGTGTTTTAGCTCCATGACGACAAGGAGCCACTGGACAACGTCATCGAGTTTATGCAGCTTGAGCAGAATTTCAGCGCAGTGCAAAGAAAAAAAGGTAACGCTGACCAGCATGTAACGCTGACCTGTATGATCTCAAAGTTATTACGGATCTACGAGATTACCAGTTCTGATAGGTAGAGCCATTTACAAACGTTTTTCAGTTAAATCAAAAGCTCCTTCTCTGTATATATAATGTCTAAAAAGTGCTGACTTCCGCCTTAGAATCCTGATTGATCAGGTTGAAATTATCCAAAAATAGAAAAAAAGTTTTGTTTGATCGATCCGATTTTGGTTGGAATTGTTCTTTTCCAAATGAAAACAACCTAAATGATATACTTTCTGAAAGCTATTCTCCATTTTTCGTCTGTTTTTTTTTCTATACTCAGCCACTAAAGAAGAAAAGAAGCCAGAGAAACCAATGATTTTGGACCCAAAGAAGTCATACAACATTTGTAAGTAGCACAAATGTGCAGCTATCTGTTTCTGTCCATTAATTTAATACGTAGTTTAAGGAAATGCTTGAATTCCTTGCTCTGACGAGTGGCTAACGCCCGAATCCGCAAATACGCAAAAAATGGCGACTTGTGCATTTACTCATAATTCCTAGCGTATAAAGGCCAAAATTGCCCATAAAATAGCCGAGAGAATTAGTACACCTCAAATTTGACATGCTCAGTGTTGTTAGTACAAGGAAAGAGCTTCATCAGGTGTCGCCTTCCCTGAGCTTCTTTTGGCGGTGTAATGTTTCCAATGCACTGTGGTAAAATGTTCAGCCGCCATCAAGTCAATTGGTGGTCAATTGTCAGCTTACTGAACTTGTAACACATTTCATTTTTTAGATCGAATCATATGTCTAAATTCCTGGAAGTCTGGTGTTTGGTTAACACCAATGTTTCCTGAACTTTTTACAATATTTAGAACCAGTTTACATTACTGACACAAAGTAAGAATCAACCTAGGTAAACCACTGCAGATAAAAAACAAAATTCTCCTAAACTAGTATTCAGAAAAGTATGGATCTTGGTTGGGAAAATTATCAATAAAATTATTTGTTATATTCGGAGCTGAAAAATCAAAGTTGCATTTTGAATGATTAAAACAAGAATTTTAAGCATAAAGACAGTGCGTATAAATTCTTAATTCAAATTCTGTCATCACGTGACTTTTTAAAGCAGCGATTATAACGAAATTGTGTTCCAATCGAGGAGTTACATGTGTTCTGCAAATCTGATGAAATTTTCATGTTCCCCGAAGATCCATACATAATTACATAATTAGACTAGTGGTTTGCTTGCAGCCTGAAAGTCACATGGGACTTTTGTTTTCGACATATGCTTCTGGACAACTGTGGGGAGATAATCAGAAAATGCAACAGTTTCAAGTTGTGTTCAGGCATCTTAGTATATTCCTTCTGAAAACTAGCCCTTAAGACGAGCAACAGTCCAAAACAGAGTAAGAAAGATTTTTATCCCGGAGTTGTTCAAACCTACGACCTTTAGAACAAACATATACATTTTAATTGATGCTCTACCAACTGAGAAATAAGGTAAGGTGGGGTTTAGCCTTATGGAAATTAGGATGATAGTTAGCGACAATGAGTAGAATTTGAGGGGTATCCAACTAAAGCTCTGCAGTTTAGTATACAGTGAAACCTCGATTTAACGAACCTCTTTTTAACGAAGTCCTCGATATAAGGAAGGATATTATTCAGCCCGGCCAAAGTTACAGTAAAATGTATGGAACAGAACCTCGATATAAGGAACCTCGATTTAACGAAATTCTCGATATAACGAACAAAATTCGGAAGCCCAAACGTAAAATTTACCTCGATTTAACAAAAAAAATGTTAAAACGCGATAAAAGGCGAAAGCAAAACAATATTTTTTAGCTTTTCAATCAACAACTGGTTATATGATGCAAAAGTACTGTCAACACCATTAACTTTGTTCATAACTGAAGTCATTTAATTTAGTCATGAGATACGCTGTTACAAAACAACGAACACTGTTCTACAGTAAATAATACTGAACCTCGATATAACGTACTGTTTGGCTATTTTTATGCGAATTCGTTATATCGAGGTTTTCGATTTAACGAACTCTCGATATAACGAACAAAAGTGTCCGGTCCCCTGTTACTTCGTTAAATCGAGGTTTCACTGTAGTAAGACATGCCGCCCCTTTTTATCTTATGCCTTTTGGTCACGTGATGTAAATACCCCCTTCCCCTGGCCCTTCCCTCTTAGCTAGTTTTTGGTTCAACTCAACATGATAGTAGAAAACCTGCCCTGGAAGTTGTTGTAAGGCATTTTAGGTATAGACAAAGACTATTTTACTCTTTGTGTGCAGCAATCCTTTTGGGTCATCTGAAGATGTCGTTTGACGAGATACGACAGGCGATGATGGAGATGCAGGAGAATAAGTTTTCTGAATCACACTTGAGACAGCTGTTGTTGTACGCGCCCGACAGCACTGAAGTAAGTAAGCATTTGGATGTTCTGACAATGTTGTTAACTCTGCTTCTACCAGTTCTGCTGCAGCTACAATAGCAACCAGTAGAATGATTTCTTAAGGCCACTCCTCCCGCTATTCAAGAATTATTTTCAAGATCTCTTTTGAAAAGATTTCCACCACAGCTGTTTTGTCTGCAATCTTTTAATATCGAAGTATCGTTTATGTGTAGCTACCAACAATGGGAGAATTGTGTAAATTCATCTTTCCAGGAACTGAACAAAAAACAAGGTGTTTTTAAACTTTTCAAACACTGGATGAATTTTTAAAACTGGAATGAGCTTTCCATTGCATCTGCAATCATTGTCAGATATGGTAACCTCAGATGGAGGCGAGGCTACCAAGCCAATTAAACTTTTCGTAGGAGGTGTTGGACCCCCTAGGCCACCCCCAGTCCACTACCCTCCCCCCCCCCGCCCGCGAGTTCTTGATCCAATTAAACTATACCAGATTGAAAAGTTTAATAACACCTTGTTTTTTAACAATGATTAATGGGCATTTTTGCAGCTTCTTTGATAACGAGAAAACTGAATTCTGTTGTATTTCCTTTCAACAGCTGCAGAAGTACAAGTACTTCGCTGATGATCCAAAAAAGCTGGAATTAGCAGATAGGTTTTCTTTTGAGGTTTGTGTTTTTTACTTGTTTCCATCTAAATGTGTTTTCTTTTTTAAAATTCGAATGAACGCGTTCAAAATTAAAATGCATTTCTGAAACTTTCCGCTATCACTCAGGGCATACTATTTTTGTTGTTTTTGGAGTAATTACGAATGATGTTTACATTTGCAGCAATAACCACAACAATAACAGATGTAATTTTGTATAAATGTTTAGGTAGTTGGCCTTTTCTTTAGGCAGCTGAGAACAGTTTAACGCTTTAATACTTTTCAACAACGAAGAGAAATTATCAGATTAGCAACTGCTTTTTGTTGTGTAGATGAGTAAAGTCCCCGGATATACCCAGCGACTACGAGCTATGTTGTTTAAAGCAAGGTTTGCAGACAAAGTGGACGAGATTAAACCCGTAAGTGAGTTTGGTTTCCTTCCTGCGCGTGCATTTTGACTTCTGTCGCGACGTGGATTATGTTGTATTTTGTATCATAAGCCAATGAATGTAATACTATGATATTACTGGTCAAAAAGAAGTTGGAAATGTTGTTACAACACCCAGAACAAAGACCAGATTAGATTATTCCGAGCAGAAACATCAAAATATCAAATATCTTTTGAATATCACGGACCAAAAATTTGAGCGACCTTCCAGCTTACGTCAGAGATGAAACAGGACAAAGGTGTTTCATAAACAAGTTAAAGAAGTACTCCTACTTTCGATTTTCCACATGTTCACTGTTATTAACGTTTGCAAGTGAACTACTTTATAGCCTCATATATGTCTTTGTTAGGTTTATAACAGGTCTCCATTTGATTTAACTCTGCTAAATAGCGTTGTGCGCTCTTAAAATAGAAGTTTTCGCCCCCACGTGACTCAGGAGAAACAGAGGCATGTTTGACAAAAAGGTCTATAGAGAACGTAGCGATCTTGCAAGTAGAATCGTTTTTCTTGTTAAATTTTAAATATTTTAGTTGGTTCAAAACATTAGCCGCCTCTCGATTCTACGATAGCTGTTATTTTGTCTGCCTCATGACATCCTTACTGCCCAGCGCTATTGGACATCGTCTGTCTAAATTTCGCTTACAATTGAATAAATAAATGAATAGAGTAGATGTTTCATTAATTGTTCTCCATCAGGATCTGGAAGCCGTGATCCAAGCATCGCAGGACCTGCAAGCTAGCACTAAGATGACTCAGATTCTGAAGGTCAGATTTCCTCTTCGAAAAGTTTATTTCTTAAAGTGATTCTTGGCTGTATAACATTCTTGGTCTCAAATAAGACTTTTGTTAAGTTTGTGTCCATATCAGTGACTCAAATTTGATAGATCTGTGCATATAACTTACGCGAAGAAATTTACTTTGATCACTTCCACTGTTTGATTTTCCCGCGCGCCGCCATTTGCAGCACCATTTGTTTCAGTTGCAGCGCCAGTCTCCACTTTCGATGAATACAACAGCAATGAACGAGAGGGAGTCTGGCACTGCAACTGTAACTTGTCACATTTCAGAATGAACGTTGTACGGCCGAGGGATCCTTTAATATTGGTGGCGCACTGACCGCAAACACACTGTTATGCTGTGTCAATGAACGAGATACTTAAACCGACTTCCTCCACCTTATGAATGGACACCAGCCTACCTAGTGGGGCTTACTTGCGATATTTAGCGTCCCTTGTCAAAGATCATGCGTGGGGTCAAAAGCTGTGCACGGTCCTTTAACGAGCGGACCCAAGGATGAAAGGTTGTACATCTGAAACCCTGTCAGAGCATTGCTTTGCTCTTGCAGTAAGTTATGATGCATGATGCCTTGTCTCCTCGAAGGGGAGTTGGAGATATCATCTACCACAACCAAAGAATTCGTTTGCGTGATAAACAGTAAGTTGCTTTGCCTGGCCAATTGCTTAATTGATGTTAAGGTACATCTCTGATCTTATAGCTTGTGCTCGCCACTGGTAACTACATGAACAAGGGGAATGCAAGGATAGCGGGAGCCGCAGCATTCAAGATATCCTTCCTTACAAAAGTACGTACCTTTTTAGTACATTTTATATACCATACCAAATCTTGCCATAGCATACCATACCATATAAGTCATAAGTAATATCATACCTTGCTATATCGCTTTATTTATTCCTTTCACAAGTTTCTCTTGTGATAGTTGTTGTCATAATATTTTACTTTCTTTGAGCTTTAATGGGGATTTCTGATTCATATAAAGTGTTTCCACAGGGTCCCCCAAAACTATATATATAGATATATATATAAACAATATAAAGAAAAGTCTAAAGTCTATATTAGTTATTAGGGGACTAAAAACTACAACTCTATATGAACTACATATAAGATAAACAAAAACTGTATTTATTAAAAAATATTGAGAAAAATAGTACAGTTCTAAGTAACACAGTGAAATTCACATATCCTTTCAGTTATCTGCATCTCTCATGTTAAGTTTCAGATTATGCTATCTTCATCTTTTTTCTTAAAAACTACTGTAAAAGTTATTAGTCTCTAAAGTTTTATGGCGTTTATCTAACCAGCTATCAAGTACTAAGACAACAGACAACAAGTCAACGCTTCTTCATGTTCTTGTGAGCACCATAGAGAATAAATACCCGGAAGTGCTAGATGTAAAAAGAGAACTCGATAGCGTCTTGATCGCCGCCAAAGGTGAACTTTTCCAAACATAACACATACAATACATACGTTAATTTGGTAATGAGAAAATAGGATTGACTAAATTGGGTAAGGTATTGTAGAGTTACAGCGAAGTAGCGTAGAGGGGTTATTGGAGGAGAGGGGGGTTAATGGAGGAGAGGGGGTCAACTGGAGGGGTTGGAGGGGAGATGGTTAATAGAGAAGAGGGGATGGAGGGTAGGGGGTTAATCGAACAAAGGGGGTGGAGGAGTGGGGGTTAATGGAGGAAAGGGGATCAATTTGAGGGGGTGGATGCGAGGTGGGTTAATGGAGGAGAGGGGATCAAGTGAAGGGGGTTAATGGAGGAGAGCGTTTTAATTGGAGGTGATGGAGGGGAGGAAGTTAATGGAGGAGAGGGCATGGAGGAGAGAGGGTTAATGGATGAGAGCAGATCAAATGGAGGGGGTGAGGGGATCAAGTGGAGGGGGTAATGGAAGAGAGGGGGTTAATGGATGAGAGGGGGTTAGTTGAGGAGAGGGAATCAAGTGGACGGGGTTAATAGAAGAGAGGGGGTTAACGGATGAGAGGGGGTTAGTTGAGAGAGGGGATCAAGTGGGGAGGGTTAATGGAAGACAGGGGATTAATGGAGGAAAGGGGAACGATTGGAGGGGTCGGAGGAGGTTAAGGATGAGAGAGGATTAATGGTGGATAGGGATGGAGGAGAGGGGGTTAATGGAGAATAGGGATGGAGGAGAGGGGGTTAATGGAGGATAGGGATGGAGGAGAGGGGGTTAATGGAGGAGAGGGGATAAAAGGGGGGGGGGAATGGAGGAGAGGGAGTTAACGGAGGTAAGAGCATGGAAGCGTACAATATCTAAATTTGGGTTGAAGAGTGTGCTACCTGATGGAGATTATTAGAAGAGCTGAAGTAACGTTACTACTCCCTGTCTTGTTACAGTGTCTTATCAGATGGTTGCAAGTGAAATTCAAGAACTTGAAAAAGGCATGAAAGTGAGTTAAACACGCATTTGTTGAAGTTTTTACTTATCACTTAATAGCTATCCAGTCATTATCGCTAAATAATACGACTCCACAAGCTGCTTTACAGCTTTAACGTGATCAACTAAGACTTGCGGAAGAAAGCGATGATGACGATGGTATTTCAAAGCCGATAAGACTAATGATGATGTTAATGATGATTTTGAGATTAATGAAACTGATTATAATGATTGTTAAAGTACAGCCACATCCTTCGTTCCCAGGATGCACCCTGTCTATTTTTTTACAATTCTTCTTAACTGGTAACATGCTGTGAATATATTTTGTGTCTGTAGGAAATGAAGAAAGATCTTGGTGTCTTCAAATCAAGGCAGTCGAAGTTAGAAGGAGATCGTTTTAATGAGGCAGTAAATGTATCCTTACGATGATTTTTTGTGAAACAACGTTTTCGTTATAGAAAAGTTCGAACTCTGTTTGAAGTCCATGTTTGGTGATTCGCGAACTGATTGACTTTGATTGGTTAATTGAGTTTTTTATAGCTTTCCTTGACAAGTCCCTTTAATCAGGAAATAATTACTTCAACGGAAGGTGAGCTTCAGGTGATTCTTGACCTGCAAACCAAAATGTTAACTAAGTTTTACGATGTCGTCAAATTCTATGGAGAAAATGAGGCAAAGATGACGACAGAAGATTTCTTTGGCTATTTCGCTGTTTTTCTGGTAAACTTTGAGGTGAGTTGTTATTTAACAGTATTTAAGTTGTTTTAAGAGTTTTGATACGATTTTCAGTTTAGCTTAAGCAATAGAGTCAGGATTGGGAGTCAGGATGGCCGAGTGGTTAGCGCTCGTGCCTCCCACCTCAGTGATCCCAGGATCGAATCCTGGGTTTCACACGTGGGCTAAGATTTTTCGACCTTCTTCTGACTCTGAGGGTTTGTCTCTGGGTTCTCCGGTTTTCCTCCCTCCACGAAATCGACTTTGTGCCTTAGAGCGATTAAACGTAAGCCACTGCCTTGGGAGAATGGGCAACCACTCTTAGCGTAATGGCGATAGATAAAGATATTTCTGTTTAGTTTAGTTTAGCATTTGCTTCCTAATCATTTTAGTAATCAAAGTGCTTAAAAACTATATAACATTAAGCAATATTATAATAAGATATTAACAACTATGAAACAAGCATTAAAGCTTTAAAATAATTCTTTACATAATCAATTTTCACCAAAGATCAGCTTCAAAGTTAAATGCATCTCATCGTTTTTGAGTATAGTTTTGATGCTGTTTTTTTAGACTTTGTAAATGTTTTTATTCCATTGTTGAATAAACAACGGTCAAAAGATTTCGGTTTTATCAGTTAATAAAGACTTTCGTTGACAAAGTAAAGACAGGTTGTTTTGCAATACACAATACCTTGCCTTCCTAACACTACTAAAAGGGGTACAGCGAGGGCCATACTACCGAAAATGATGGCAGCTGTACAAATACCCACAATACCTTGCCAACCTTACACCGTCTAAACCGTAAGTTTGCAAGTAGCTTTTACAACAGCATTTGACCTTATTCCTAAAAGGCGGCCATTTTAATATTTTTTTGACTCCATTCAAATTTGTCCTGCCAGCCTCGTTCTTGAGTTAAACTTTCAAGAGAATGTATTATCCGAAACGAGGCTAGTAAATGGGGCATATTGAGTGCAGATGAGAGAATTTTGAAATCGTTGCAATTTATGATTAAGGTCTGTATACTTTCGAAAATATTAGATCCCCTTGTTTTTTAACTTTTTTGCGCGCCAGGAATTTCGGTTAAATATTCGCATTCAGAGTTGTGGGTGTTTGTACAGGTCGCCATGTTTTTTTCGTTACATTCAGTCAATTGTGGCGCCTATTTTTTCAGAGAACACATGCAGAGATTACAAAGAAAGCACAACACGAAGAGGAGAAAGCAAAACGAGAAAAGCTAAGAGAGGTTAGTTTTAAACCAAACTTAGCGTTTCAGAGTTTGAAAAAAGAAGCAAAAGTTTACGTATAAAAAAACGGAAGCTAGAAAACGGCGATTCTAAACAGAAATGTTGCTTCCAAATCAGGAAAAGTTAAATGAATTACATCGCTACTGGAAGAACTTAGTTCTTATTACGTGTAGAAACACAATTTCTAACGCAGAATATTACTTTTGGTTTTGCTTCAAATTTGCAAGGTATTTGTTTATTTTCCAGTACAGCAATCCGTCCAAGTAAGGATTCTCGGCTTGCATTGTCATTATATCCAAATAAAACCCCACTTTTTAACGCTTTTAACTGCGTATTAAAAGTGTCTAATTGAAATGTAACTAGTAGCGGCAGTTCATTTAATGTTTCTTCACTGTAGAGTAATGCATTGGCGCGTATTGGCTTAATATTTAACTTAATCTCCTGACATGATAACATTCCCATTTCTAAGTTCATCATAGCAAATTTTCATCAAATTAGATAGCATATAGTTGTTCACTCTAGGTTTTTTTCTATAAAAATTTATTACTGCAAATTTCACGAGTCTTCTTTAAAATGACCTTTGCTAAAAGACTCTAGGTCACCAATCCAAAGTTGTCATCCTTCATGCAATAAAAGCTGCTTGAAATTTGTCTTTTCAAACCCATCAAAATGTTTCTTTGCATTAGAAGAGACAAGGTTGTTAGGGTCAACATTTATTTGGAAGGTTTTGTTTTTTTTCCTTTTTATAAACTGCGAGACATGGAAGTTTTTTAGCTAAAGAACTATCCTCATTCAAGTTTAGCTTTAAGCCTTTTATTTCAAAGTGCATCAGCTATCGGTGCTGCACCTGAATTTGTCGGGAACTTTTAGCTCTCTATATTGTCGGCGGCGCAATGGCCGAGCGGTTGGCGTGATTAACTCGTAATCCTAGGGTCGCGAGTTCGAGCCCGGTCGGCAACTGTGTTGTGCCCTCGAGCAAGACACTTTACTCGACTTGTTCCAGTTGACTCAGCTGTATAAATGAGTACCGGCTTCTGCTGGGAGCTAACCTGCAATAGATTAGTGTCCTGTCCAGGGGGGGTCAAAGACTCTCGTCCGCTTAACACTACAGAAACTGGAGATAAGCGCCGGCCTAATGAGCCACTTGGCTCGAGAAGGATTTAATTTCTTCGTTTATTTTTTATTGGAGCAAGAAGGTTACATTAAACACGTGTCTACACCGGATTGTAATCTCACACATCGTCAGTGGTTTGTTAAAGAAAATTATTAACTCACTTACTAAAATTATTTTCGCAACAATTCAGCTACGTTACGGCCGTATCTTTCGACCTTCATCAGGCAACTGTCGAGTTGTCACGTGACCCGACTGGATGCATGACAATCGACAGGAGACACCTTGAAGAACGCCTGCTGTCTCATTCGTGGGACCGCGCTCTTTAAGGTGTCTCCTGTCGATTGTCGCGTGATCAAGTTGGGTAACGTGACAACTCGACAGTTGCCTGATGAAGCTCGTGAGATACGGTCGTAACGTAGCTGATTTGTTGCGAAAAAAATTTCAGTCATTGAGTTAACAATCTTTTTTAATCAATTCTAACTGGATGAATTATAACACTCACTCTCACGTCAGTAGTTTATGATCGCTATCTTATCGGTGTGAACGTATGTGAAGGCATGCAATGCCTTCTAAGAACTGCATTTTATATGATTTTTATTAAACCTTTGCTACCTGTTCTTTAGGAACGCTCTAAGAAGATGAAAGAAGCAAAAGAGCGAGGTGACGCCACCGAACCTTCAGTAGAGCTCTCTAAAAGTTACGAGGCCATGAGTTTGAAGAGAAAGTTGCGGAAGCTAAGCGAAGAAGGGAGCGCCTCGCCTATTTCTGGTGATACTTCTTCTCTCTCCTCGGGAGAGTTTGAGTTTCCAAGCAATGAAGTACGAAGCTTGAGTGCACAGAGCGCTAACTCCTCCACAAATAAAACTGAAACCGTTTCACCTAGAATCATTAACGAAAGTCAGAGAACTGGGTATGCTTCAGGATCTGACAGGGTATTAGGAATTGATGTTCCTGACCGTAAAACATTAAGTCTTTCACATTCAGAGAAAAAACAAGAAAATGTAGCTAACACGCAGCCGCCTGTGCTAAAACCCAAACCGGCAACAAAACCAAAGCCAGTGATTGCTCCGAAACCGAAATTGGAAACTATCCAATACCCGAAGTCTGACTCTGAGCAAAAAGAAAATGGGAGACCCGGCATCTCGGTTAGGCAAAATAGCTTTGAAAAGAAAATTGTGGATGTGAAAACGGATAATGGTAGTATGAGGATTGAACTAGAAACCATCACTGATGACAATGGTGATATCAAGCCTCAGGAGGCGTCACCAATTCCGCAGAAAAAAGGTGTCAAAGGTATCTCTTCCATGTTTGAATCCAAGTTGTCTGAGAGTGATAAAGAAGCAATGTATGCAATACCTGTGAAATCAGTGGACAAGAAACGCAACTCAAATCCGAAAGAAAACAAATCATCAGTCACTAGGGAAGAGGATGACGAAACTCCCCCACCTACTCCTCCTAGACTCTACGAAGAGAAGTCCCCCACTCCTCCAGATTCTCCATACTGTGACCCAGGGCCCCCAAACTTTCGACCTCCTCCTCCTCCAGGTTTTAATGTGCAGACTGCATTAGGGATTGAAATAGTTGAAAATCATTCGTCAGCTGTAAAGGTAGAAAATCCATACGCTGAAGTGACGCCTGTTGTGATCCCAATAGAGCTTTCTCCATATTCCGACGTCGATATCATATCAAGAACACCACCATGTCCTCCAGCCTTCAAAGATTCTCAAAGTTCGTCTGATCATGGAAAAGTGAAAGACAAAAAGTCAAAATCGAAGGAGGATTTGCCATACGAAGACGTTGAAGTTTGTCTTAACCTTCCTAGCAAACAGACGTCAGCCACTCGCCAAAACAATTCCATTGAGGTGCGTAACCTTAATACAACTTACGAGGAAGTTTCGCGCACCCATCGAACACCTCCAGAAAAGCCACCGCCTTACAAGCCAAAGCAGGATTCCGTCCCATACAAGGAAAGCCCTGTTATTGATAACACCTCCGACCGGCCTCTTTCATTGAATGAAGCGTCAACAACTTCTCCCCAGTTTGCTGTTGTAATGCCAGGTTCCCCGAGGTTAGCCTCTGCTGAAATTAAGTCAATTGCCTCTCCAAACACTAAGAATATAGCTCCTTTAAGTCCTCCTTCAAAAAACACAGCTACCAAACCATTCGCAGGGAATGAATCATTGTCACCGACAGCGAAGTCTTCCTCTCGATCTAGCCCAACACCACCGGTAAGATTATCAAGTTTGAAGGAGAGCCAAACCCCTCCATCAACGTCATCTTATAGCCCTTCAAACATCTCACCCGTGGCCCCAATCACGTGTCCTTTGGTGCCCCCTGTAAAATTAGGTGAGATCATCCAGGAACAAGCAGTTCCGACATCTTCAGACATTGGGTCCTCGTCTCTTAAATCTCTGCCGCCATCGTTCTCCCACTCAGCACTTCTTTCCCAAGCTTTTGGATTAAAACGAAAACCTCCTTCAGGAAGTTCGTCGGCTCTTATAGAGGAACTTATGGAAAAGAATAAGAAAGAACATCTTTCACTTGCACAGGCTGACAGGAACCCAACAGTTTCGGATCAAGATTCAGTTGATAAAATGATTTGCCCTCCTCCTCCCAAATTTAGTCCAATTCAGTCAAGACGAGCATTCTCTGAATCTAATCACTCCACACCTGAACACGTCAATGATTCCAGTATAGATTCCTTAATAATTCCACCACCGCCTCCTTCTGGAGCGCCGCCTTCTCCTCGTGATGAAGATATCGGTTTTGACTTCCTGTCATCTTTGTCAGTAGAGGATGAGCATTCCTCAAGGCTCACAGTTCTCGCTCCACCACCAGTCGAAACACCCCCTTTGCCTAGTTTCGGCATATCGACCTCAACTTCACATAATAGTGCAAATCCAGTTTCTGGCCATGTTCCCTCGTTAGTGGGGCGGGAAGACCTGGATGAAGTCCCCACCAGGGACATCGGAACCGATATTAGTGGAAACATGATTGTAAAACCCCTCGTTCCACCAATGAGGAAACAGAGATAGTGACTGCTGGGCCTTTCTTGACCTTTGATAAATCTTATGTCCCTACAAGGGATATCGGAAACGGTATTATTAGGCTTGATTGTAAATCCCCTCGTTCCACCAATGGAGAGTCATAGAAAACTACTACTGGGGACCCTCCCAACCTCAAATCTTATGTCCCTACAAGCGATATCGGAACTGATATTGTTAGAGGTTTTGTTATAAGGACCCCCTCCCCCTCCCCTCTCTCCTCTTCTGTTGATGAAACGGAGATAGTGATAAGAGATGTTCCTCTTGCCCTTAAGGCTAGATGGTTACAGCAACCATGTATCCTCATGCACCATTGTACAAGTAAGGTCTCCAGTAGTTTTCACCACTACTCCAAACCTCCAATCAGCGTTTGGTAGTTTTTGGTTCTAGTTATCAAATTTTGTTACTGCCAAATTAATTTTTTACTTGGCAGTGCAGGAAGAATATATATTCGGGTTAGGTAACTCGGTCCTAAACTATTTCCAGAGAAAGATTTA
>JAOBRD020527266.1:0-16886 GCA_027575215.2 Hydrozoanthus sils | reverse complement strand
AATATACTTCTTCACATTACAGAAACACACTAACAACAAATAGCCAAGCTAGTCTAGACAGGTAGTGTGAGGACGCTATTACTAACAATAAATTTACAGACAAAAGAACAGTAACAATTACAATTTACTTAGACAGACAACTATAGACCTTATTCATAAATGGCATCAGTTTTAATACTCTTTTGTCTCCATTCAAGTTAACCCTACTAGCCTTGCTCTTGACTTAAACTTTCAAAAGAGTATGTTACCCACAATGAGGTTAGTAGGATAAATTTGAATGTAGGCAAAAGAAACGTCAAAATTGACACTTTTTATGGTCTGTAGTAATTACCAGTGGAGTGTTATAGCTACGCATGTGATGAGTAAGAGTAAACATATCTGAGAGAGAAGAGAAATTGAATTTTTGTGCACATCAAGTACTAAACGAGAGGTAGGCTTGTAATAGAACAAGTTTATCGGCAAGACATTTTTTAGTTTCTTAGCTTAACCTTGCTAACAGGTTTTAGTAGAAACCAACTAGCATACTATCACGAGTGCTGCAATCTGATTGGATAACCTATGCACAGCCTATTAATCGATATACAGCAAGTAGCGAAACTGTCGATGTTTTTAAACAAAAAAGTTATGGACTCTTTAAATTCTGGTTTTAGTCGGTTTAAATTCTAATATAGTATACTAGTTGGTTTTCACTTAAACAATTAGATTACTGGTTGTCGTTTTCTATAAATCCAAGCTAAACTGTCCTTAAAATCTCACAACCAAACACACAGCTGGCCCCGTTGCTCAGTTGGTTAGAGCAACGTAAATCTGTTTCGTAGGTCGTGGGTTCGATTCCCACCGAGGTCAGAGATTTTTTTCTCTTTCCTTTGTGAGGATTTAAAGGGTTCTTAGTTGATGCTGTAGATCAGCGAAACTTGGAATATACCTCGCTCCAGCGGTAAGGCCTCACTTGAATTTACACGTTGTATTTACACATATGCCACTAGAGGACAACACTCTATGGTTATTAGCGTCTCTGTTTCTCATAGTGATTTAGAGAAAAGGGAGAATGCTCACTTTGATCTGCTTCTAGGTTCTCGTCATGTCTTCCATCCGCAAACCAAAGCGGATTACGATCAGAGGAGATGATGAGAAGGAACATATGTTTTTAGTCAAGGGAGGCGAAGACCTAAGGCAAGATCAAAGGATTGAACAGGTAATAGTGATAAATTATAAAAATGGTAACAAATTGGGAACCGAAGAACAAAACTTTTGTTTAATTTTGTAAATTAGTTTTTAAGTTTTTAATTTCAATTTATTTTTTTTAAATTTCGAATTTTTGATTTTAGTATTTATTGAAGAATATATTAGGGGTATTGAAAATGAAAGGCAAAAGAGTTTTTGGGGGTGTAAAAGTTTTTAAAACAAACTTTTTTGGTTCATTCATAGTTAATATACGGACTGGTTAGAAAAGCCGGCAAGCCTCGAAAGGGAAATACAAAGAACGTACAAAGATGCTTTGTTTTATGTTGAACGAACCGTGACCCTGCACACGCTTTGTTTCAGGTGTTAGTGAGAATATTTTGACTGGCTATTAGTGGATTTGCATTTCAAAAAAGTTCGTGTTTTCTGCAAGTTTTGTGCAGGGTCAAGACCAGAAAACAAAAGAAAATGGCAAGCAAATTCATACAACAAAGGTTTCCTAACCAGTCCGTATATATTAACTATTATTCATTTGACCATCTTTAGTTTTAAACAGGCGGGTACTTGGATTCGGCTCAAGTGTGGATCGAGACACAAAGAGACATCGTTAAGTAAATCCTTTGGAAACCTATGTTTGTTTAACATAGGCTTTAAATTTGCATTGTAATACTTTAAACTTTCTCGTTTTCCAACGCGGCGCAGAATCCAGTATTTTCCATTCAAACTCTTGATCTCTATTTTTGGCGACGCCACGTGCTGGCTCGGAATTGTAGTTTTGGTCTTCATGTTCTGCTTTCCTTACTTCAAAAATTCTGCATGTTTCTTCCAACATGATTAATTTGGCAGTTTATGCAGGTGCCCAGATATACGACGTTTGCTTCATGTTTAACTTTGTACTTCAAATTGTCGAGTTGACCAAAGATTATACAATCTTGTGTGAAAGATGATTTGTTTTCTTTTTATAAGCTTCTTGAATTCGCATATATTGAGGGTATTTTTGAAACTGTTGTTTCTATTAACTGTTATAGTTTTTAAAGTGTGGTAAAATTGAGACATTGCATGTGTCGGTGTTTTAGAGAAACGCGTTGGTTTTGTTTCAACAGCTCTTTGATCAGATGAATGACATCATGGCTGAGGATCCTGCCTGCAGTCAGAGAAACTTGAGGTTGAGAACTTATCAGGTGATCCCGCTGACCACAAGGTAACTATGTTTTTTGCCAATTTGTCAAAGCTCATGCCAGTCAGAGTATTAGTATCAGTGAAGTGCAGCTATCCAACGAATTGTTAGCCCCTATGAATGTCTCGAATCAATCTTGAATTTTTGGAAACATATATTGACTATATGGGTATGTATCGCTGTTCACGATAAGGTTTTCTGGCCATCAAGTCTAGAACAAGGGTATAAATCACGGAGGTTTTTTCTAGAACAAGTTATAAACTTTTGCAATATTTACAAACTGTTTAGTATAGGATGCAGCAAATCGAAATGGGTTGAAATTTTACTAGGGATTGGAGTCTCTAGTTTAGAATGGAGTACGAAAATCAAGCCATTTCTAATTTGGAACATGATCAGGTGAATGTCCAGCGGCACATCCCAACCCGAAATTCTAGTAAATACCCCCTTCCCCCTCCCCTCCCTCCCCCTCCCCTCCCTGCCCCCCCCCTCCCGCCTCCGGCCCATACCTCCTCTTAACCTAAAGCTAAAACTGACTTTTCTAAAACTTTTTGCTGTGAGCCTCCAGGCGGAGTTGGACTGCCTGTGGTACAAAAAACACCTTCCACTTCAACTTGCACAATTAATGACAGGTTTTAGTACTTTATGAACTTTCTTTATGATGACCTGCAGCACACCATTAAGTAATTGTAGTCCCTTTGCTTGTTTACTTCCGGCTAAACCACTCGATTTTTCGTTAAGAAGGTCGACACCTCTGGTTTTTCAAAACAGTAAACGATAGGCGAGCAGCATTAATAATTCCACTTCCGTACCGCAGCAATTAATATTAATAGTATACATTTAATGTATAGTCCTCAGGGAAGCAGTTATCTTTGTTTTCCCGAGAGTCCCAATCATCAGGACTCGAGGAGAAAACATAACTAACTTGTTTCCCGAGGGATTATACATTACGTGCTTTGTTAAATTTATTTAGACTTTCCCTTAAACAATCATAAAACAAAAACTAACAAAGATGGCAGGCGGGCAACAACTGCGCAATTGTATCCCGCTAGGGATACATTTGAACTTGATCAGGGGCATGTGACCAAGAATCAACCAATCACAGTGCTCGTTTTGTTGAATAAAAGTCTAGGTAAATAACAGTTATGATTGTTATTACTGTTAATGGTTAACAGGATTGGGCTCATCGAGTGGATGCAGCATACAAAACCATTGAAAGATTTCTTATTAGACGCTATGACAAAGGCGGAACGCGACCATCTTTATCCACAAAGACAAAAGTTAGTACACATATTGCATATTTATCAATACTGATCACAGTACTAGTTTTCAAGCTTTCGCACGTATAAGACATATATATATATATATATATATATATATGATTGTAAAAATCTAAAAAACTTTACGGTTATCACGCGTTTAAAATATTTTAAAACATTTACGTTTCGACGTCTCTTCAAACCGTAAAGTTTTTAGATTTTGACAATCTTATATACATCAATGATCATGGTATATACGGACTGATTCTAAAGGAAAGCCAGCAAACCTCAAAAGAAAATCAAAGAGTGTACAGAGACGCTTTGTTTTATGTTGAACGAACCGTGGCCCTGCAAATTCTTCAAGGTGTTAGTGAGAAAATTTTGAATGGCTACTTGTTGATTTGCATTTTAAAACATTTTGTGTTTTGTACAGGGTCAAGACCAGAAAACAAAAGGAAATGACAAACAAAGACATACAACAATGTTTTCCTTACCAGTCCTATATTTTAACCATGTTTAGTTGATTGGCCAATGTATCGATCGATTACTCGATTTACGACTGAAAGGTTGATAAACTTTATGTAAGCTTTAATGAACTAGAAACTTTGTAGAATCTGAAGCAGCAACAAAAGCGGTGCCACTCTGTCGCTCAATTTAAGCAAAATTTTTGCACCCCATAGATGCAAAATGTTGGTGATCCAAGAAGAGTGGATTGGAAAATATGAAGGAGTCTTCGGTAGTATGTACAAGTAGGTACCTAGCAGTAATAGTGACAATAACAGTAGTAATAGTAGTAGGGAGGGGGGGGTGCCTCACCTGGGACCTCGTTCGTGTCCCGTTCGCACACGCCCTTTTGGGTCCTTGTATTAATTGCTATTTTGTTGATTAATGTTGTACTGTAATGTGTGTGTTTTTAAATTAAACCCGATAAAGGTTTTAGAAAAAAGTATTAATCTCGAAGTATCAGCAACAGCAAATGGTACTGCATTAATAGTAATTTTGGTATTTACACATAAATGTAAGTTGCTTGGTGGTTATATTGAGGATATTACATGGTCGCGCAGAGATACGAATTTTTATCTTCGAGTTTTGAAAGATATTTTCAAAGTGCGTGGAAACAGTATCAATGGTAATTATAGTAATATATTTTTGGTTAACTTAGTAGTAGTGAAAGTTATGGTAATTTATTTACTTGTTAATAATATATACATAACCAAATTGTTCGATTTTGATTGGCTGAGAGAAGTGTTGTCTTTTTGTAACACAGTGTGAAAATAGTTAATTCATTGCATAAATGGTTATTAAAGGCAATTTACGACTACAAATTCATTTACGAATACGACTAGTATAACTATGACCTCAACTACGTTTGCGACTACGACTTCGACGTCGACTACAACTACGAGTACGACTAAAACTACGGTTACGACTACGACTTCGACTACAACTACGGTTACGAATTCAGGTGCGACTATGACTACAACTTCGATTACGATTAACGGATTTCGACTACTACAACTACGATTGTGATTAGACCTACGACTTCGAAAACGACTACGACAACTATGCTTATTCTTATAAGAACTTCGATGTTGGTTCGTTTTTTTTACTGATCCGAAACTCCTTCTTAAACAACTTATTTTCATACAACTTGCCTTAAGTGCCTTTTAAGGTGAATTATTAACTTGGAAGCGTTGATAGAAATGTTGGTTAAAGCAGTTTTAGTTATTAATACGATAACGGTTTGCTCTTAATGCCTTATTATAGTAACGGTAATGGAAAATGCTGGGATCCAATTTGTTTTGTTAGTCAACTGATCAGCCTGGTATCAATAGTTGAAAATGTTGTTGAACTAATGTTATTTGGTTAATATTTAACACATTTTAACTCTTAGAAAGGCAAACCGTTCAGAAACTGAAAACGTTTTCAACAAGAGACAAGTAATGGTTCCCTGGAATCTTTTAAGGTGCGAGACATTGAGCGTATTTCAAAGTAGAATTTTACTTGCAGATGTGGATTTTGTATGTTAATAACACTAAGGCTAGCATAGCAAGGGCCTGATAACTGATTACTTTCAAATTTATTAAACAACTTCTCTAATACATTTTTTTCATAAAAATTTACGTTTTTTTAGTTTTACTATAATTTTTTTTATAATGCACAAACAATATTTGTTACTATTTTAAATCATGAGACTGGTAAACTTTTAAGTTTTCGAGCTGTCTTTTGGTTTTTTTTAGTTTTAGTGGAATGTGAGAATCATAACTTTAAGAGAAGTGAAGTCGAACAGAGAAGATTAGTAGGTTTGAGATTGGTGATTAGTCAGTAGCGTTTTAATTGTTTCGAGAAGTTGAAGACATTGACTTTTTTTTATCTTATTTTTATTTCATTATATCAGTCACCATATAGGCAGTTGTTTGTTTACCCGATATAGTTTACCAGAATTGGTGCGTACTTTTGATCTAAACAATTGTTTTTGGGAACTCGATCTTCTATTCCGTTTATAGTTTTAAATCCACTTCTTATAAAAACAGTCATTAATTTTAGAAAACACTATCATTCTAACAACTGCAATGTCTGGATAACAGCTTAGCTTAAGAGTTCCTTGTCAAATAGTTTAGTGGTAGCGCCCAACTGTAGCTATTAAAAGACGTTCAAGCTCTTCCTTTTTCTATTTTTTTACTTCTCTTACTTTTTATTAGATTTTTTTGTTTTTCCGTTTATTTAAACGCGCCCTTAATTTGGAGCTCAGTACCCGTGCCATTTATTTAAACGCTTACATGATTTTTCACTTGTTTTCAGCCGAGCGTTTGTACAGCTTGCGGCGTCTCCAGAGGCATATCTTATGTTGCGATCCCACTTTGCCCGAACTCATGGCTGCCTTTCTATCTGTCACTATATCCTGGGTATTGGTGATCGGCATCTTTCAAACTTTATGGTTGACTTGGAAACAGGCGGCAGTGTTGGCATTGACTTTGGCCACGCGTTTGGATCAGCAACTCAAGTGAGAATTCCGTTTGTTTACGTGGCAACTCATCTTGCAAGTATTATCACACTAGCAAGCCGTGACTGAATTTAAACAATTACAGACATAAACTGTACATGCTGCTGAAATTCAAATAAAAATAACAATATAATACAAAACAGTTACTTTTCATCAGCAGGATTCCAAAACTATGTGCGATTCCACAATTGATTTCGGCATCATTAAACCCTGTACCAATTGTAGAACAATTTAAGAGGAGCCACCCATTAACTGAGCACAGTAACTGAACAACCGTTAGTAAAAGTAAGGAAAATAACTGAAATCGTAAATCTTTGTAGTTATCCTGGCAGAGTTCTTCAAAAGATTAGCTTAAATCAAGAATTAATTATCATGACAACCATAGATTTTGTTAAAAGTTAACTTAGTATAATTACTAATCAACCTTTGACAAACTCGGCCCTGATGTAAAGGGTGCTATGTCGTTTAACCTTTGCGATTTTTAAACCCCGCTCACCAATTTTAGTACAAAGTTTCTTTTGAGGAGGTTGATAAGTTATTAATCTTACATAAAATTAGTATTAATCCTAATTGATTAAGGCATGGCTAAAACCTCAGTAAAAGATCGCAAGTAATGTCATACAATTACCTTGAGGATTAATATTACCTTGATTAATGCTAATCAGAGTTGTCCTGTCGTATGAATGGAGGCTAATTGACCAACTGGTGTCTCGATTTCAGTTCCTCCCTGTGCCAGAGCTTATTCCGTTTCGTCTTACTCGACAAATCGTAAACCTTACACTACCTTTAGAGAAGAGTGGCCAGCTGCAGAGTTCCATGGTGCACACCTTGCGTGCCCTGAGAGAGAACCACAAACTTCTGATTAATACAATGGACGTGTTTATTAAAGAACCTTCACTCGACTGGCAGGTGAGAATTGAAGATTTACAAACCGTAACTGCCCCGAAGGGGAATCGAACCCACGACACCATCGCCGTTTTCTTTCACACTTGTCTTTGGTTAATCACAGCATGTCAGAGTTGGACCTCTCTGAAAATGATAATTAACCACAATAGTTTGTACTATTTGTTTTCGTTCTTTGTATGTAGTAGAAACTCTTTAGCTAAATCATAGTAAATATATACGGACTGGTTAGGAAACCATTGTTGTATGTCTTTGTTTGACTTTTTTTCTGGTCTTGAACCTGAACAAAACTTGCACAAAATACAAAAGGTTTTGAGATGCAAATCAACAAGTAGCCAGTCAAAACATTCTCACTAACACCTGAAACAAAGAATGTGCAGGGTCATGGTTCGTTCATCATAAAACAAAGCATCTTTGTACATTCTTTGTATTTCCCTTTTGAGGTTTGCTGGCTTTCCTAACCAGTCCATGTATTAACTGTGGCTAAATGAAAATTAAGGGGAAAAGAGAAGCAACATAAGTTATAAATGTGCACGATTCTTGAAAATATTAAATTGATGGAGGTATGTTTGCATTTGTTTTTTCCAGGCTTTTGCGTGCAAGCAAGCACAGCTCCAGAAACTCGACATGGGTAAGAAATTGTCGCTTTTTATGTGAACCAACTCACTAGCACACACCGATTGCAAAACCGTCTCTCTTCATCTCGCGGACAAATTTTGTTTAAAAATCTGGGAGCTTAAGACTTGTGGCGTTTTTGTTGCGTTTTTGATCTCTCAGACTGACTATTTTATGGCCAGTTTAGACAATACGGAGTTCACGATAAAGAAAACTTTTGCACGGCGCTGTATCACCGCCATTTCGTTGCTAGCGTACAAAATGTTTCATAGTTTACCTATAATTCCAGCGAGAGTGATAACGCAATTATACATTTGTCTTTATAGTGGAAATTTAAAACCAAACGAACACAAAAGAACGCTTTGAACCACTGCATTGCCGGTGAAATACATCTAAACGAAGTTAGTTTCCGTACTAAAACTAAAATGCTCTTTTGCAAATATTTCAAGACACCGTCACAAAACTCTGAACCTTAAGCAACGAGTACGATAACATTGACGATGGCGGCTTACGGAAAACTCTCTTCTTGCTTTCCTTTTCAATCGTGTATGCATGGCTAGTTTGCTTTCTTTTTTGTTCGAGTTACGCTTTGTGAGCAGTACAAAATGAAAGTATTTTGTTTACTTACCGACGCAGACTATGCTTCGTATCTTAAGGTCACTATTAAGGAGTTTAAGATCACGTATAGCTAGCTTGCTTTCTATCTTGTCCGAGTTACGCTTTGTGAAGAGAAAAAGATGAAAGTGTTCTTTTTTTGTTTTCAATCTTTATTTCAAATTACCATTACAGATACATATTATAAGTTGTATAGATGTAACAATAGAGATGTATATCAGTAAAATTGTTATGCCCATTTAACATTCATCAACAAAGATTGTATCTGTAGTGGTGAGGGAGAAATTAAAAGAAGCCACAGGCTTATACTTTAATACTGCCTCAACTAATTAATTTAATGACATTTTCAAGAAACTGAACCAGAGCTGAGTGAAGCATCTAATCAGTGATTGGACTCTGTATTGTGTGAATTAATTAAATGTTTTTTAGATTACTTTTGAAGCAAGACAATGATTGTTTAGATTTAAGTTCATTGGGAAAAGAATTCCATAATCTTGTTCTTCTTAAAGAAGAATGAAAATTGACAAAATTTAATGTAGGTTGTTCTCGTAGTCGTTAAAACTTCAAAACTGAGCTTTTCACGTTGTAATTTTCAAGATGTCAGCGTGCAGGTGGCCAGCACGGTGCATTCCAACGTGCAGCTATTGTATTCACTATTGTTCTCTGCCGCGTCGTCGGAGTTGTCGTCCTTGTTGCTTAAACTCGATCCCTACTGAGCCGACCACGACGTACGAAATTTAAAATAGTTAATACAATAGCTGCACGTTAGAATGCATCGTGTGGGCCGTCTGCACGTTGTGGTTTTGAAAATTACGACTTGAAAAGCTCAGTTTTTAAGTTTTTACGACTACGACAACGACTTATAGAAATTTTTGCCAATCTTCATTTACTTTAAAAAATCACTTCCAACTTTTTCTATTCACAAAGTGTAACTGGGACAAAACAGCAAGCAAACAAGCTATACGTGATCGAAAAAGGGCGAGCTAGTGTGTGTTTAGTAACCGTCGTCGTCAGCTTTGCCTTCCTCGTATGTTGAGGTCACTTTTAATTTGACGTCGCCACGTTAATCTTAGAGAATGCGTACTAACTGACCATCACCGTGTCGTTCTGACCACTTCTTTGACAGTAACCCCTGCTCTTTGATAGTTTCTGTAACTTTCGTTCACGAGGACTTGTTAATTAATTGTGTTGTAGCAAAGCTTTGAACAATATTTTACAGATTCTAAACTACTGTTATGCCTTTCTTCAAAAAAGACAGTTTTGTTTCTTTTTATTTTATGCTTCCCCTCCTGGAATACACTGTCACGAAATTAAGAGACAGTAAATGTTTGCAAAGGACAACACTGATTAAGCGCATTCAGCTTTCTGACATCAATAATTGTTATTTGCCATTGCTACTTTAGACCAGTTAGAAGAAGGATGGTATCCACGCCAAAAAATTAGTGTCGCGAAGAGGAAACTCGAGGGGGGTAACCCCGCCCACATCATGAGGTAAAATTTTGTTGATATTTCTTACTTACATATGAGGACTTTATTTGGAAATACTCTAACTTTGAAATGTGTGTCATGAAAATATATTAGATACTACAAACTGAAATATATTGATTTGCAATATTTATCATTAGTACTCTCACGTTTACTACTAATATGCCACCACGGACATAAGTATTCCATATTTGTTTGAAAAAATCTTCTGTTTAAATCAAGTTGAATTTATTTCGTTGGAACTCCAAGAATTTCATGTCGTTTAATGGGTGAAAAAGCAAGTATTGTAAATGGTCTATAGTAAGCGCTTGGTTATGTTGACACCCAACATGAAAACATGGTAGATATTTTATTGAGAATGGCAAACCTGCTTCATAATATACTTAGCAAAACATTTAACACGAGTAATTTCTAAAAAGTAATTACCAAGGAGCATAGAGAATAAAAACTGGAACTAAGTAAAAATAGAATCAAGTGGTTTTTTTTTATCTAGAGAAGTGGCTATGAGCACTCGCAATGGGAGCCAGAAAAAACGTACAGTTCATTTATTTGCAGTTAATATTATGTTTGGTAACATTTAAAAGCTTGCTTGAATAGTATTGCAGGTGAGCGAACACCTGCTGTAGAACTTCCTTTTTGAATTTAGGCCTAAAATGAAAATCCAATTTAACATGAAGAATATCTGAAATTGTAGTCAGTAGTTGGAAGCCTACACTTATAAAGCTATTACGTTTGTTTGCCCTTTAAGGTTCACTTTGTAGTTGCTTGACATTTAAAAAATTCAAAGTTAACAATTTCCTTAAACATTTAACACATTTAATGGTTAATTTGCATCAGTAGAAAAAATTATCATTGAGTGGCGTCACCGGTTATAAATAACGTTTTGTTGGAGCGCATTCTCACTCTTCCAAACTATTTGTTACATTAAGCTCCTTTTGGAGCTATAAACTTGATTTATCCAAAGGTACAAAAAATAGTTTTTTTGAATCCTTCTAAATTTTGGATCCTGCTTTGAAGCGGCTGCAAGAGGCGCCTACAAATGCTTCCGGTCCTTTGGAGTTAAACTGATTGATCATTATAAAACGCATTTGAACAAGATTGGAAAGGCACTAAATATACACACCACTCTACCTTTTAATTTTAACCGTTTTTAATTAAAAGAGCAGGAATGTAGAAGTTTAAAGATTATGATAATCAAAATTAAATTCGCGCGTGGGTAGGGTCAGGCATAGTTTTGTCGAGCACAAAGACAGAGCTTAATGCTGGCATTATGGTCAAGTTCGTAGCATAATTTTAGCATAATGCTACAAAACTAATATTTTCCTCGTTTTCAGTTCAAAAAAGTTATTTTAAAGAAATGAAATTACCTTCTTTCTCTTGTCAAGTTTTTAAAAAAAATTTTAACCAAAGACAATTGCTAACAAGTGACACGGAATCTTCACAAACAAGCTGTAAACGTACTCGATACGTTGTATTTAAATGGTCATATTAAAATATCAGCAGTCATTAGGTATGCAAGTCTAAGGGTGCTGATCACTAAAATCTTCATAGCAAGGGTATAATTTTTTGCAAGAAATTAAAAACCTAGATAGCCTAAATTTATGTTAACCACTGTTTATGTAAGAACCTGTTTAGGCTGTAGGTTTTACGGCTCTTTATTGGAAGCTTTTTCATTGAAAACAAATAGTAAAATGTAGCAATTCTGTGTTCGCAGGGAAGATGTTGAACTTAATTCAGCCGTTAGAGCCTTCCAAAAAGAAGCTCGGGCGGTATGCATGGGTGATCCTAGTGTGAACCAGCGTGCAAGAGAGGCGGTCAGCGGTTTGTCAATTGAGACACAAGTAGCTTGCCTTATTGACCAGGCAACTGATCCAAATATCTTAGGTCGGACCTGGTACGGTTGGGAGTCCTGGATGTAATTGGTCAGTGTCGGGTTTATCAAAACAAGCAAAACATGTTGTCAAATAACGCTAAGCAGGTTAGGCTTAACTTGCAAACGTTAAATTTAAAATTTGCGCCACAAAGACCTGCCGTGATTAGTTTAATACCTAGTTTCTAGGTCGGTGCAGTTTGTTTAGGGTCAAATATGTAGTTGGGTTGCAGTCGATAGTTTCTCTAACCAGGTTGTCTAACAACTCTTGGAATATGTTCACATAAAGAGAATTGTTTTACCTTAGGATATAATTGCAGAGAATTGACTTGAATAATATTTCGTTGATGCTCAAACTTTGAGTTCATAGTTTTCTATAGACATGGAAAAAGCAAGATTTTGAAAATATTCGCTAGTTAATGTTTAGTTTGTTTTTGAGCTCTGGTAAAGAACCTATACATTAGAAACACTTTATTATACATCCGTTATTTGGTAAATAAAAAAAAAATTTATGTTACCACTGGATGTTGCTTCGTTTGTTTTCATACCTGAAATTGTGTCATAGAGTTAAAAAGTGCAAAGCAACTCGCAACTCTTGGAATTCTGCCTCCAATAAATGTTTTAGTTCTATGTTAGTTTTGTCTCGTGTTCGTTACTTATTGGGTACAACGAAAAGCAAGAAGTCGGCCAACTTGGTTCGTGTTGAAACTGTTTCGTTTTTTATTTCCAAACTGTAAGATGTCGACCCTGTTATCTAAAATTCTCGACGAAAGTTACGGGTGATTGTAAACCTGTTAAGTCGTGAAAATTCAATTTTGTTGACGAATTTTTTAGCTTGTTTTTGAAAGTTTGAGAGTGATAAATATGAGTGCGTCCACCCCCACATATTTTTTCAAAAGAACATTTGAAGTTTTCTCCTACAGGCACATTAAAACTTAAAGATTCAAGCCAAGGTTTATTCACAAACTGTTTCGTTTTTTATTTCTGAACTGTAAGATGTCGATCCTGTTATCTAAAATTCTCGACGAAAATTACGGGTGATTGTAAATCTGGTAAGTCGTGAACATTCAATTTTGTTAATCTTTTAGCAAATACGTGATTACGGGTGATTGTAAACCTGTTAAGTCATGAAAATTCAATTTTGTTAACGTATTTTTTAGCTTGTTTTTGAAAGTTTGAGAGAAATATGAGTGCGTCCATCCCACAACTATTTTTCAAAAGAACATTTGAAATTTTCTCCAACAGGCACATTAAAACTTACAGATACAGGCCAAGGTTTATTAAAAAATCTCCTTTATTTCGGTTGCAATTTTAAACACTAAGAACTGCGCGTTTCGGTACATTTGGTTCGAAAACCGTCGCCGTTAATTGACTTTTACTGCTGTGTGGTCGGTATAAGCATCTTTGTATTTTAATATTTCGAAAATAAGAAAAACACTACAGTTTTTACCTCCCGGTCCGAAGCATTCTAAAAAGCTAGACCGCAAATTTTTGTTCATGACTCAGGTATAAAACAGATAAATGGTCAATATTTACCGCGACAAGTTCTGCCCTCACTGCATGACCCACATCGCTGCCATAAGCCAATACAACGTTAGCATTGGTGTTGGCATTGAATATGTAGAACTAGTTCCTTTACTTTTGGAAACCTCTACAGTGTGCTTCGTCATCTTTGTAAATAGCTATTTTTGAAAATGTTTGAGTTATAAAGAATTGTTTAATTACTTTTTTTTAATTGAATAGCAAATACGTGATCCTTTTTTAGTAACAAATAATAAAATCCTTTTTTGAGAAGGCCTCTCGTCTAAGCACTATAAATGCGATATGTATTATAATTTGAGAGAACAAAACCTCGTAATTTTTTTAGTTTAAACTATTTCTATAGAACAACGAGATATTCCACGTCGTCTGATAGTCGAAAAAACTATAAAATGTTTTGGTTATGATAGCATCCAAGAAAACGGTTATTTAATTGAGAACGGCAAACATTCGTCAAAATATACTTTTCAAACAAACTTAACAAAAATTGCTTTAAAAAAACAAGCAATGAGTAGAGAAGGTGAAAATTAAAAACTAATTAGAAAAAAGTTGCTTTTTCTCGTTTTGAGAAGTGGTCGTAAGCTCTCGCTAAGGAAGTCAAAAAGGTGAACATTTTCAAAAATGCAAATTACTTAAATTAATTGCGAATTAATATTAGGTCAAACGAAACGTTTGTTTGAATAGTATTGCAGGTGAGTCGACACCTGCTGTAGAAATTTCTTTTTGAATGTACGCCTTTCACTTAAGAGTTTGACCCTTATAAAACGAAACCCTATTTAGCACTTACAATATCTAAGATGGTAGCCTACACTAGTTGGAGACCTATAATTGTAAAGCTATAAAGTTTGTTGGCCCTTTGTAAGAAAGTTTAGATAATTTGATTGACGTAGATTTCGTCACTGTACAAATAGATATTTATTTTCCTTTTTTTCTTCAATTCTCTTAACCTTGTGTAGTCTTAGAAGCCAAAACCAGTGAACGTAGTCTAATGCAACGAACGGTCGAAAACGTTTATAAATATATAAGACTCTTAAAACTATAATTTTTAACCTTTTTACAAGCAATTACAATCATATAAAGTACATATTATCCTTCTTCGGATTTCTTTTTTTCTCAATGTCCTTTTGGTGGTGAGCTCAAGTTTCAGAATTCTTTACCTTTACATGTTTCGGCTCTTGAGAGCCATCTTCAAAGCTGCTAAGAGCCGAAACATCTAAATGAAAAGAATCTCGAATCTCGGCTAAAAATTGAGTAAAAAAGGACGTTGAAAAACAAGAAATCTAAAGAAGGGTAACATGTATTTATGTAGGTTTTGTAATTGCTTGAGACATCGAATATTTCAAAGTTGACAGTATTCATAATATTGGGTAATATTGGTTTGAATTTTAAGAAGGGTGTAACTACGTCAGTAAAATAGAAAAGTGATGGCTTGTATTTTCCTACACCTTTTTTATTCACCCGGGTTTTTTTCCGTGTTTATTACAATTAACCCCTTTTTCAAAAAAAGTAAAAATTTTTGGTTGCTAAAGAGAGGTACAATTTACAGTACAATCCAATTTATTACGAATCTTACAACAATTATTTCAGGGCGGTAGCTTTGAAGCTATATTTTATTTTCCACATCTACAGAGGCCACTACTGTGGTACAGAGTCACGTAGGGCACAAAACAATGCTAACTAATGTGGACAAATTCTTAATTTATGATTCTGATTGGCCTGAAAGGTGAATAAGATATGAGAGTGAATCTTAAGGGCGTAATGAAAGGATATTCTGCTCTCCCACGCTTATCCAATCCAGAGAAAATCTTGATATTGACATAGATGTATAATTCACATATCATTTGTTGCCGCTGTCGACAAAGGTTTGTAACAAACACTTACGATCCCACTTTTGAGAATTTTGACAATGACTGTTGTTTATCTAAGTTTCCCAAACAACAGCTATGTGGGGAACACTAAAAGGGAAACAACTTTTGTTGTAATCGAGTCGTTTATATTCATCATTCTGAACGTCGCTGCGATTGTTGGTAATTTTCTTGTTTGCGTGGTGTATTACAAACGCCCTACACTCCACACAGTTACTAACTACTTTGTGGTCTCTCTTGCAATCACCGATTTCCTGATGGCAATTCTAGTCATGCCTCTCATGGTATCGTCTTCCATCGCGAATGAGTGGATAACCGGGTTCATTGGTTGCAATGTTCTGCAGATTTGTGGAAATGCGTTATCGGGAGCCTCCATGTCAACAGTTATGTCATTGGCTATAAACAGATATTTCTGCATGGTAAGGCCAAACCAATATAGAACGGTTTTCTCCAAGAAACGTTCAAAAGCTATAGCGATTTCCGCATGGATTGTGACCATTTTTGTTGTTTTTGTGCAAGTCCTCATTACAGGAATGAGTTTCCAAACATTCTCACTCCAACCGATGATTTGCTTTCGGGATT
Source organism: Hydrozoanthus sils (assembly GCA_027575215.2). Lineage (NCBI taxonomy): Eukaryota > Metazoa > Cnidaria > Anthozoa > Zoantharia > Hydrozoanthidae > Hydrozoanthus > Hydrozoanthus sils. The sequence goes on along the minus strand of JAOBRD020527266.1, from coordinate 793 downwards.
TTCCAAGTCGGGGTGCACTGGTAGCCTACTCTGCAATTCAGATCTTCTACATTTCCGTCAGCAGTTTCGTTATTGTACTGTGCTATATCAAGATTTACTGTACAATTCGTAGCCACAACAAATCTAACGCCCCAGCTATGAAAAACGAACGCTCTGCTTTTGGAGTGGCGGAGAGCAAAATAACGAGAATGCTTACGGTTGTTGTAGTTACGTTTTATCTTTGTTGGTTACCTGTAGTTGTTACAAAATATTTGAGAATGTTTGGCTATATTGAAAATGGTGGTGGTATGTTTTACAATTTCCACCACACTTTTCCCCTTTTCTTTTCAAGTGTAGTCAACCCGTTGATTTATGTTACAATGAGCCAGAAATTCAGGAAAGAGTTTTTGAAAACCATTGGTCTGCTTTAGTAAGACAGAGCAAGTGGAAGAATTTGACAAGTTGGTTAGACTATGTCTCAGACTCATGTAAACTTTAAAACCTTGCCGGTCCACATTCTGTATTTTGTATAAACTCTTTACTTCAGTTCTCTGTTCCTGTAGTGGTTATCACGCCTGACTAGTAACCAGAAGACGTGGGTTCGAGTCCCAGTGGGGCGTTTAAACCAATTTTTTCGGACGAGTGTGTTGGAAGGTGAAAAAAGATGCTATATATATATTTCAACTTCGTTGTGTTTCCCTTCCTTCCCCAGTACCATCTCCGAAAGACCCTTGCTAAAACTCTCATTCTGTCAAAACTGGACTACGGTGACACCGTTTTTTACCCACTGAATGCATCTGAGCTGAAGCGCTTG